>CABHPQ010170105.1:0-40951 GCA_902168405.1 Peromyscus aztecus
GGCAGACACAGGAAAGGAAAGAAATAAAGAGCTAGAGAACATGGTTGAACACCCTATCCTCTGCAGTAAGTACATTGCTGGCTCTTTGTCAGTGTGAGTGATTAGAAGCAGCTCCCTGAACAGACTCTGTGGTGTGGTGTTCCAACTGAGAGCTGTCTGCTGTTCTTTGAGCAGAAGTTGTTAATGCTGTAGATTGATGGTATTCTCCAGTCTCCGGTTATAAAGAGAAAGCAGATGTTCATGTGCAACTAACCCAAACACATCAGAAAGGCTACAGACATTTTCCCATCTCAGTTACCATAATTTAATGTCTAGAATACATGCCCAAAAGCTTCACATGGCAGAGGATCAGCACATCTCATGTTATGCAAACCAAGTCCCTAAACTCCTCTATATGCATAGCTCATTCTCTGAGATGCAATCATATTGAATATGAGTTCAGAATGTTCTGAATTGCTTCTGGTGGTGTGTTTGCAAATGTTACAAGGATTATTATTTTATAGTTCTTACAGTAGCTGCTTTTTTATTTTCATACTGTAATTGTGTGTGCATGTGTTTGTGTGTGTGTTCATGTGCATGTGACTCAAGAGTGTGAGTTTCTGTATTTAAACCTTTGTCTCTCTGTGTGTGTTAGTGTGAGCTTCAGGATGTGAGCCTGTACCTATATAACACAAATGTCTCGTGACCTTGGGGCTCTTTTTCTAGGATGCTATCATTATATGACTAAGCTACCTTCTTTTAGAAAATTTAGCATGATCAATATCTTGTTATAGGTCAACAGGTTTTGCAAACATCATATATTTGATTTTTCTACTATGAAATATACCATTCTATTTAAATAAAAAACAAGAATTGATTTCTTTAGAAGAGCATAATGAAATAATAAAATGTAGACTATTTATGGAAGATTATGGGCATAAAAGAAAATTTAAGAATGAATATTATTCATTTTTATATCCAACTGCATGAAAATACACTTTACAAAATAGTGCATACCCACATACCTATGTGTTAGTTCTTTTTAATATTTGAGGATTTCGTGAAAAGTTTGTATTTGTTTTGGCACCTTATCTTATAATTCTTCTATCACATTTCACTAAGAAAAATCATAAGCACCTAATCCAATAGAGAGCAAATACACTAAGGAAAACCTTAAAGGACCATAAAAATTGATCAAAACACAGTCCTCCTCACCCCAGTTTTCAAACTGTATCCTGGATTGTATTTTTAAATGATAAACATATTCATTTATTTTCATCAACATATTTGTTTATGTTCACGTAATTTTAAGTAGCTATCATTCTCTATTGATATACCATAGAAGGATATACAGCAAGCAGATGGCAATTGTCTCTCCATATAAGAAAAACATGGTGGGATTGGAGTGTGTCTCTTTCAATAAACACTTGTTCCTGTTTGTTGAATATTGGAAAACCTAAGTGCATTTAAAGGGAAAAGCTTTCCTGGGAAAAGTAATTGACCATCATATGCTGAAAAACAAGCTCTCAGACCCTGACCTTAAGTTTCTTAGTTCTCCTGCTAATAGCCCGTGAGACCTGTACGTATGCATCCCTCCCGTAAGAGTCTCTGCATAAATGTAGGGTGTGTGTGTGTGTGTGTGTGTGTGTGTGTGATTTGTGTACTTTTATAAAGAGATAAAAACTTCCCTGCAAACGTTGTGGAATAATAGTCAGTGCTCTCTACTATTTTTTTAATTATTAAAAAAAGCACAAAAGCCACTCTTTACAATTTACTCTGTCTTGCAGCAACATCTGAAATGAATGTCTGCTTCTACCATACAGCTCTAAAATAACTTACCTAACAGCTTTTGAAAGTCACAGACTTTTGCTGTAATTTATTTTTAATTTAATTTAATTTACTTTGATTTTTACTTATTTCAGTGCAAAATTTGAAAAAGTGAATATAGTTTCTGTGTGTGTGTGTGTGTGTGTGTGTGTGTGTGTGTGTGTGTGTGTGAAAATATTTTAAAAACTTAGTTTACTTATTTACTTAGTTGCAGAAGAAATACCTGTGGAGGTCAGAGAACAATTTTCCAAACTTGGTTCTCTCATTTCATCCTGTGTGTTTCTAGGGCTCAAACTTAGGTCATCAGATTGGTGCTAAGTCAGCACCTCTACCTCTCAGTCTTCTCTTTGGTTCCGGATATATTTTGGGTGGGAGATTTTTGTAGATGAAGAACACAAACTTTACAAAATGATGAGTATTCAATAATAAATTATTCTTCATAAATTTAAACAATATGTACCAATACATCTCCCTGATATTCCCCACATCATGGCTGATGTAGCATATCTTTATAATTGTTCAATTTTTATATTGTCATTTCAATTGCTTCTTAATTATAGGAAACATAACTTCTTCTTTTAACAGTTATTTGACTGTTGCCATTTGGCTGTGTGTGTGTGTGTGTGTGTGTGTGCGTGTGACTGTGTCTGTGTCTGTGTACTTAGAATATTTGCTTTGTTTGTGTCCTGTGTGCCTTTTCTATTAGGTTATTTGATTTATTATTTTCTCCTGAGCTATAAGAATTTCTTATATACTAAGGAAATTAGTCCTTTGTGAGCCATATTCTTTGCAAATATTTATTCCTACTTTTATTATTCATTTGTCTCTGACTTTTGTTATTGAATTGTGCCTGCTAGGTTCCCTTCAAAGGAAGAGTTATTGAGGCAGCTCCTGTATGAAGTGCTGGCAGCTCAGTCTGCAGCTTTCTACCACTCCAGAGATTGTCTCAGCATCAATTTATTTGCACTCTGGAAGGCAGGTCTTTTGGGAGGACCGATATCCAATGACTGCCTCAGAGTGAGATAAAAGGCCCAATATTTTGGCTCATTGTGAGACATCTCTGATGGGCCATTTTAGATACAAAAGTCCTCAGGAGCTCGACTGAGACCGCCAATCGGGTCACATTGTGGTTTCAGCTTTTGTGTTTGTATCTTACTGTATCCTTACCTTTCCTTCAATACATTTAGTGATAGTGATTGCTTCTCATCCCCAAAATTAATCTATGAATTAGAGTTTTGTTCTCAAAGAGACCAAATACACACACACACACACACACACACACACACACACACACGCACACACACACACACACACACGACATATGACACAGAGAGATTACAGATATATGTAGAAGTAAAATTATATACTTCCATAGCCTTATATATACTTTATTCTGATCTCTTTTCTCTCTCTCTCCTCTCCTTCTCTTCTCTCTTCACCTCTCCCTACATACCCAATTTATCTATATACATACATATCTGTGCATATATACTAAATATGATGTATATATATATACTACATATAATATATAGTATTACTTATAACATTTTACAAACTTTATTATTAAAAAGTTGTAAATTAAGATCACAGACAAAAATTAACCAGACTCAGAATCTATATATAGTTCATGTTTTCTCAGTATAATATAAAAATGCATTATTACTAACTGTTTTGGTCAGTGTGATTTCTAGATTATATAATCTCATGGAAGTTGTTCTACACCATTCACTGAATAAATGCTTGCTCTTGGATGTTAAAGACTTCTCGCTAATCTTTACATTTATAGATAATTTGCCTCATACATATGCGCTGTGGATGTCTTTCTATATGCTGTGAATATGGGTTGCTCTGATTGGTTGATAAACAAAGCTGTTTGGCCTATGGCAAGGCAACTTAGAGGCAGGTGGGAAATCCAAACAGATAGACAGGAAAATAAAGGAGAGGCAAGGAGATGCTGCCAGCTGCTGCCAAAAGAAGCAAGATGTAAAAATGCCAGTAAACCATAAGCCACGTGGCAAAGTATAGAATTATTAGAATTATAGAAATGGATTAATTTAAGATATAAGAAATAGCTAGCAAGAAGCCTGCCATGGCCATAGTTTAACAATAATACAAGCCTGTGTGTGTTTATTTGGGACCAAGCAGCTACAGGAGTGGGAGAGATTACACAGGACTGAGAGAACTTCTGGCTACATATATACACATGCTTCTCATATATATATATATATGTATATGTGTGTGTGTGTATGTGTGTGTGTGTGTGCATGAGCGTGTGCATGTGTGTATGCATATGTGCAGCTAGGTAGGGAAATGTTGAATGATAGGAACTGGGACTATTAACTACTAGAGACTTCCAAACTTCTTATGAAAGAGATTTCTTAAGTGCCCTAGTGTTACAAGATATGTTCTAATGGAGTCTTTTCCTATCCATCCATTAGATAGGCAGTTGAATGGAAAACAGTCTTTCATTATGTTAGATGTCATCTGCCTATCAGATGGATGATGAGTTTGTAACATTGGTTCTGTTGTGTATCTACCCAGTCCTGAAAGCCTGACTATCTTTATAATCAGCCTTTCAATAGACACAGCTTATCACTTTACTTTCTTTATTAATCTCAGTGATAATTAAGTTTATCTTTCCACCTGACTGCATTAGGGAACTCCCAGATATCTGACGAAACATTATTTCTGCTTTATCCATTGAAATTTTGCTGGTAGATACTGACTTGTTAAGATAGAGAAGATGCATCTGCATCCATGTGGGTAGAACTCATTCAGACTTCTATAGAACATAAAAACTTCACAGATCTGTCTCTCTTTGAGTGTGGATTGCCGTTATACTCTTCCCTTGGATATTTGGGTATCAAAGGACCATGGTTTCAGGTTCTGGAATTTATCCAGACCTTTGTCTCTCCTGTGGGATTTCATGAATACCTTGCATTCAAACAGTGTGTTTATAGACTACACAATTTTCATAGCCATGTATATAAATTCTCAGAGTAAAAGTTCTACAATATAAATCTAATAATAACTGTATGTTTACTTATCCATCTATCTATTATCTATGTACATAACTACCTACATATCCACACATCTACCCTCAATATTATTATATTTATTAATCTCTCTAATATACTTCTCCTATGTATATGTCATCTGAATCTATCATATAAGCAATTCCTTTGAGTACCTAACCTATTTGTCTATCTATCTATCTATCTATCTATCTATCTATCTATCTATCTATCTACCTATCTAATATATTTCTCTTATGTATATATCATTTGAATCTGTCTATCAAATAAACAATTCCTTTGTCTATCAATCAATCTGTCTGTCTGTCTGTCTGTCTGTCTATCTATCATCTAATCTATATCATCTACTGTTTTACTTCAGGTTTTCTTTCTGACTAATGCAATTTATAGCCTTCTTACTGAAATAGCTTTGAGGTTCTGAAATATTTTAAACAATTTCAGATTTCGTGTTGGCAAGTCTTCAAGACATTTTTGGTTTCTTAGAGTCTTAGAATTCTGGGGAGTTTTAAATTTGCAACCTGCAATTAAAACAAGTATACAGAAATTTACAGAATGGATTCTTTCCAAATTTTCCTTGTGAGAAGACATAAGACATGTATTTTTTTTGTCACCTTGCTGCTCCTCAGGCACTAAGCTTTCTCTGGTCATCACACTTTATCATTTTCCTTGAGTGCTCTTATCTAAAAGTCACATGTGTCTGGTAAAAAAGACTCATGTCTCTGCAGACTCTTTACTACACTATTCTTGATTTCTATGTTAGGAGCACCCCTTTCTAGACAAAATCTCCTGTAATATAGCAGCACTTCCTCCCACTGCAGTTAATAATCATTAAAAATCCAACACCCCTGCTTCATAGCTACCCCAATTGAAATGATTTCAGATTACGCTTTATTCTAATTCAAATCTTTCCTAAAAGCAAACTCATATATGGCCACAGAACTATATGTCACTAAGTTTTTTCTAGAAGAACAGAAAATGGCACAAGACAGACAAGGGTCTCCAGCCTGGCTCTGCTAGTCACCTAGTGCCAATGTACACCTGGTTCTGTTCTTCAAAATTGGCAAATTTTTAAAGGGAGCTGATTGGGTACCTCATTGGGTAAATGGGCTTGATTGGCAGGTTTGAGCACCTGAGTTTGAATCCCCAACTGTTGGGTAGAAGTTTCCTCTGAGATTGAAACATTCCCTCTGGCAGGGAGGATCTCTTAGAAAGAAGGCAATAACTCAATGTAGCTTAGGGAAGTATCTGAAGTTGATCAGAGTCACTAGGCCCATCCTCTCAAGAGTAAACAATATAAAGACTTCTGAGAGTCACTCTCAGAAAAGCCAAGCTGCAAAGAAGACTCTGAGACCAGACAAGCTGCACAGAAAAAGCAGAAACCAGGCAAGCTGCCTGGAAGAATTTTGGACCTGGGAGATGTCACTTGGAAGGAACACTATCCAACCTGCTAAGCTGCCTGAAGGCATTGCAGTGTGTTCCATGTTCCCTGTTTTCATGATGCAGCTGTCTTTAAGTCATTTCTGCTCCTGTAAGTAACCATACCTCACCAATACTTCTGTAACTAACCCCAATAAAAATTACTGGTTCACCAATTTGGACTTCGGGGGTATCTATGCTTTTCTCTGTCATAGGCTCCCCATCTTAGGTGAGTTGATGTGAGTGTTTGGTCTCCTCAGAAAAAGTCTTATCCCACAACACCAAGATCTACATGAAGGAAATAGATAACTGACCATTACACAGTGTCCTCTGATATCCATACACAAGGGTGCCCTGCTGTGTGATGGTCTGTATGTCAAATTGCTCTGATTGGTCAATAAATAAAACACTGATTGGCCAGTGGCCAGGCAGGAAGTATAGGCGGGACTAACAGAGAGGAGAATTAAGAGAACAGGAAGCTGAGTGAGGGAGATACCGCCAGCCGCCGCCATGACAAGCAGCATGTGAAGATGCCGGTAAGCCAAGAGCCACGTGGCAAGGTATAGATTTATAGAAATTGATTAATTTAAGATGTAAGAACTGGATAGCTAGTAGCCTGAGCCATTAGGCCAAACAGTTTAAACAATCTAAGTCTCTGTGTTACTTGGTTGGGTCTGAGTGGCTGTGGGACTGGCGGGTGAGAGAGACTTGTCCTGACTATGGTGCGGTCAGGAAAACTCTAGCTACAGTGTCCACGTACACACACAAAAATAAAAATAACTTTGCATTTCGGTAGTTTTGTCTGCAAAAGGACAACATTGTAACGTCTTAGTTACTTGTCATTTTTAAGCAAGACAAGTTACATAAAAATGTCTCAAGGAATACATAGTTATTTAATGAATTTTAACTACTTATTATTCTTTATCTCTGATATTCTTATGACCATTTCTCAGGTAACTATAATTAAATGACAAATTCTTATTTGACTTAGAAATACTTGACCTTATCCCAGTAAGAAATGCTGCTATTAGTAAAGACTAAAAAGCTATTAAGGAAATGGAGAGAAGCAAAATCTTAAACACACTCCTTGTAGAATATAGTGGAAAGATTCTTCAGAAAGTTAAAAACTCAGTCCAGCAATCTCACTACTTGGTATATATCAAAACAAAGTCAAGGGGCTACATCTTATCAAATCCAAATCAAGGGGCCACAGAAATGGCTCAACAGTTAACAGTGTTCATTGCTTATATGGAGGACTTGGGTTCAATTTCTGAGGACCCATGATAGGCAACTAACAGCAGACTTTAATTCCAGCTTTATCCAAGAACACTGGCATCCAAGATCAACTGCACTCATGGTCATACATCCAAACACAGACATAGACTTGTACACATAACTAAAAAAAATATAAAATCTAAACAAAAAAAAACCAAGACAAAGTCAAATGCCGAGAAGACATCTGAGTCTCAATGTTTGTTAGGGCATTATTCAAGATAGCAAATGAAAAAAACCTACTTGTCCATTAACTGGTAAATGGAAATAGTACACTTTATATTATACAAAAATAGTGAAATCTTGTCTCCTGTGACAATCACAGATAGAACTGAAGATCTTTATGTTAAGTAAAATAAGCCAGACACAGAAAAATAACTACTATGTGGTATTATTCACATGTGAATGTCAAAAACAAATAAATCTGATCTCATAGTAACTGCTAGTACAATGGTGTTTATAAGAAGCTTGAAAGAAACAGTAAAGGAAATGGACATTAGTGAGGTCCTAAGATACAGGGAGAAACAAGAAGAGATGTGTTATACCTGAGATTAGCATGAATACAATTAATAATAATGTAAATCCTACATTTCAGAAGATAGAAGAAATGAGTTTGAAAGTTCTTAGAGGAAATTGATAAATATTTTAAAATAACACACACTCAATATTTTACCTGGCTTCTTATTTTTAAGATTTCTGCAGTGTTCAGTACTGGAGGGCGGGCTCTGTGGTTAAGAGTCCTTGTTGCTCATGCAGGGAACCTGAGTTTGGTTTCCAATGCCCATATGAGGCAGCTCACAACAGCCTATAATCTGCTTCATGTGAACTGATGTTTGATTTTGGTCTCTGCTCTGCTCACACTTTGACTCATGTGTAATACAGACATATACATATAATTTTAAAAATTAAAATATCCAGGAATGGGAGTATATGTTTTTAATCCCAACACTTGGGTGAGAGAGGAATTTGGATGCCCATGAAATTGAAACCTATCTCATGTTCATAATGAGCCCAGCCAGACAAGACTACATAGTGAAACCCTCACTCCAAAAACAAAAACAACAAACAAAAACACCTACAAGTAAAACTTTTCACAGTATATATGTCTATATTAAAATATCACAGGACTCATCAATATACATATTTTAATGCTTTGTATCACTTTTAAAACTGGATTTAATGTAAAATTTTAAATTGAACTCACAATAAACATAAGAAAATTTCAAATAACCGAATATTTTAACACATATTAAAATAACTGTGTTAAATTTACTTATGTCTTCATTCCAGTGATGATCTCATTAATGCTTTTAATTATATGTATTATACTCTTGGTAAATATACTGACATGGTTGGCTTTTTCATAATTTCTACCAGGTCTAATTTCTGTTCAATACAATGCCATTAATATGTTATATTCTGTTTCCATAAGGGTGTGTTCAGGATAAGATCAAATGTTTCCCTCACTAATTCCAGTAAAATTGCTAATTCCTCATGTTCCAAAGATCCAGGAAGTAACTTTATTACACATTGACCATCTTGGATGGCAGCCTATCTAGCTACAACCATTCTTATCATTGTATTCATGTAATAGTAGTACCTACTACTGTTTGTGTCAAAACAGGGCAACACATTTATACTTTTGTGACTGTACATGACACTTTTGTTAAAGATTTCAGTACCAATTCTATATTGCTTTCTGATCTCTGAAAAAGTGTTTCAGATATGTAGTGACATGTTTGCCTCTGTGTTTGGAAATAAATTCTCTCCAGACTGTTTCACAAGAAATATATACCAACTGATAAAATCTCATGGGCCGAAGAGTTAAAATAATTTAAAGAAATCCACAATTTGTTATTTAAATGAATTTTGAAAATGAGGAGGAGAGCTGAGGATATGTCACGTTCATAGGAAAATGTCTCACAGAGAAGAATGTTTACATAATACTGATGATGTGATGGACCCTATTAGCATTGAACAGCATATGTTCCTTGGAAGCAATGGAATATAAACCCACTATGTAGATGAAAATGGCAGTATTTGGAATCGCTTGAGAGACTCACTAAACTTCTAAACTTTCACAGATCCATAATGAACCTGCAAATTGAGAACGAACACCTGTTCTGGACCATTTTCAGGAGGGAAGTGCCAAGCGGGGACTTGCTTGTATTTGGGCAAAGTTGTACCTCTTCAAGGTCAGCTGCTAATTTGTGTCATTTACATAAATGTTTCTGTTAGCAACCTCATATCAATTTCAGAAGGAATAATTGTAGAGTGTAAATTCTTTGCCAAGTTTTTTTTTTTTCAACTAAGAAAAACTGAGAGAATTACTAATCCAGAGTCAATAACCGAAATATTCTTCCAGCTGTAACTACGATAATACATCTCACTAGATAGCAGGGGCAGAAGGGAAAATGATGGCTATTCTTTTTCAGTGTGCTCAGGAGTGATGCCTTGGGTGTTGGCCATGGAAACTGAAATGGCATTGAAAGACTTTTGTCAGCATTTTTAAAGAGGGACCGCAGGAAATAAATGAGCCTTATTGATTGTTATTCTCTGTGGATCTCTCTGCTGCCAAGTACATTCTCAAGTTCTAATACCCAGAGTGAAAACCCACCATCAATTCAAAGACATTAATGCATTCCCCATACACGTCATTGTCAAGTTGGAGAAATGTAAAGGAATGAAGGAGATGGACACTGAAAAATGACTGAGAAAAAAAGGGTAAAGAAGCAGACAGTTCTGGGAGACAGTGATGAATACCTATATAGTTTAAGTATTCGGAAGACCAGGGTTCAGGCTGATACTCACTGTGTTTGGGATGCCAGGTGAGACAGGCTGAGCAGTAGGCTCTTTTCTGAAGTCATACTTCAGGAAGTAAAGGAATCCTTTGTTCCTGTGTAATGTTTATTCTATTATTATTTTATTCTACTCCAACTGATTTGATTATTTGAAAATTTAAAAGAATGTTAAAAATGTTTGAATTATTGAAATTTTCTTTTGACTTTCCAAGAGTCATATTTGAGATGGCAAAGGTTATGCAGGGCAGTTCAGAGTCACAATCTTGCACATTAGAGGATGTCTAAGGACTCTCAAGGCAGACAACACCCTGATTGCAGCTATAGGAACTTGGTCTTTTGCTATGAAGTCAATAATTTTATGTAGGCATTTATTATGTCAAGACACTTTCAAAAAACCTTTCTAATATATAATATTACACAAGGCAATGTGTCGAATGCCTTGAAGATGTGTAAATATGATCACTTATCTTGGACAGAGTTTATATCTCTCGCAGAAGCAATGATTTCTCAAGGTTGAAGGCCTTAAGGAACACAGAAACAGGAATACAAGTGCTATTAGAATTCAAAGAACAAAAGGAGTTTGTGAGAAGGCCTGAAGGAAAGGAAAAATGTACCCAGTAGAAATAATAGTAAACAAGCTTGTAAATGAGAGCTACTTTAGGCATAACAAGCAAACCTCAGGCTAAAGGGAGATAAGGGGGTTTAGAGATCAGGAAACTTCTGAGGAATGACAGGCAGCCCCGGTTTCTGTGGGTGGTCTTGCTACTTCTTAACTTTCCCTCCAGGAAACCCCCAGTCTTCTTTTCTGGCTTCACACCTATAGTTTTGAGGCAATCTTCCACTTTTAATATTTGGGAAGAAAGTATTCTATTCCTAAAGGTCAGCTTAAAATCAACTTCAGAAGTAAGCCATGAAGAAAGGAACAGAGCAAGAGTAAGAGATTCCAAGCCTTGTAGCTCATATTGTTACAACCTGAAATTTAAGAGCTGCTGAACAATGTCTTTAGTGCTTGTAATACTTTTAGGGTCAACAGATGGCAGAAAAATTCAGATCAATTATTTCATAATAATAGAAAAATCACATCTTTGACTTTCTTATCCAGAACCAGCTGAGAAGTTGCATGGAGGAATAAAATGTTGGATGTTTGACTAGGGCAAGAGAGAGAGAGAGAGAGAGAGAGAGAGAGAGAGAGAGAGAGAGACAGAGAAAGAGAGAGACAGAGAGAGAGAGACACTGACAATTTATGTTTATTTGTTCAAAGCATCTATATTTACTAAAATTTTACCTCCATATATTTACAGACTTTTTTTTGCCTTGTTCCCCCCCCCACCCCAGTTAACTAGCAAGCTCAGTGAAGATCAATGTTTGCTTTTTGCCTTTCATTGTCAAGCATGGCATCATGCCAGAAACAGAGTAGGTCATTGATTACTGGCTGTAACACATAATATCTGCTAAGGGCCTGTGCTGTTGACATAGTTAACTGAGTCTTGCTATCATGCCAGAAAGCCTACATAAAGAAAGGGTTTTATTTATTCAAAGTTTACAACTATAACATATACTATACATCTCTATTGTTTAATTTTCCTTAAATAAAGATGAAGAGCAAAATATTTGATCAATTTCTCCTTCCCCCTGAATAAGTAAACTAAGTTGAATGTCAAAAAAAATTGTGAAAACAAGTTATACCATAAGTAAACTGAAGAGCTGCTGTTCAGATTCTAAACTCAGAATCACTGACTAAAATCACTGGCATTCTACCCAATGCCAGGCCTTTAATCCCAGCCTTTGGGAGGCAGAGCCAGGTGGATCTCTATGAGTTCAAGGCCAGCCTGGGCTACAGAGTGAGATCCAGGACAGGCACCAAAACTACACAGAGAAACCCTGTCTTGAAAAATAAAAAAAAATATTCTACCCAAACACCAATGTATTTCTTGATTAAGTGGGAAGACAATTCTCAGAGTGGACATAACATGATGTCAGTAGATCAGTAAAACAGAGAAATGAAGTCACTATTACTCTTTGCTTGCCTGGTGTTAATGGCTTGGAGGATTTGTAACAAGCAAAGCTGGGAGAGAATGTCATATTCTGTGATTATATGCATTTAAAATTGTATATGTTTGTTTACAACACACACACACATGCTGTACATGTAAGTATGTAAAATGGCATGAAATGTCTAAGCATTCAGGTTTTTACTATCTTCAATACTTTGTTGTGAAAGCCTAGTGTGTCAACTCAGTTGACTGAAATGGGACCTAAGAGTAAATAAATGTGTCTCTCTCATGTTATATGTTATATTAGTGGTAGTGATAAATAGATGTTGAGGGCTTTAACCTAATGAATAAATTAATACATTTAGGTAATATTGTATTATACTAACATTGTTGAGAGGTGAAAACATCAAGACAGACAAGGTTGGAAGTCACTGGATGTCACTGGGACCTATATTTTTTGTAGCTCCTTTCTATCTCCCTGCCATTGTCCCTGGCCACCATATATACTTCTCTGCTTTTCCATATACTTCTTACCAAGAGGGATCAAATCCTCTGACTCCATAAGAAAACAATAAACAATTCTTCCTTTAAATATTTTATCAAGTATTTTATCACAGTGATAAGAAATGTTTCATACACACACACACCCCACTGTTTGTATTTTTTTCTAGTATGAAGTAGCATCAAATATAGGGTTAGAGTAATATATTCTCTTGTTTTAATTTTGCTAGGTTGACAGTATGTAAAGGATATTTGAAGAGGTCTTCTATTGTATTTAAGTGAAATCTGCAGACTGTCTTCCCCTTATTTCAATGACACTGATAATTGCAGCTAATTATAGGAAAAGGAATGGAAAAAGACTACATGTCAAAGGCATATTTCACTTTGGTGAGTTGTATTTTAAAGGTTCCGTTGTGAGCATTAATAATCCCTGTCACTTAATATCATAGGCTCCCTTTCACTCAACTACAAAGTCTCAGCAGCACATTGTGGATAAATTGCAAAACATTCTCTTCATCTCCTGGACTGATTCTAAATGAAACACTGAATCTGATATATTAAACATCACAACTATTGAATTAGTATTTTACCTAAGGCATTATGTTTTTAATTAGGGTAGCTGTATATTTACAGAAATATAGCACCAGTTGTAGAGTTTCCATGTAGGCTTTTTTCCTTTTCTGCATCATTTGCAGATTACATCAGTCTCCTACAATTTCAGTTTTGTTAAAACTGATAAACCATTGTTGGTATTGACTATTCTCTCAGCTTCAATTTCATTGATCTCTGTCTGATTGTGCTTCAACTGTTCCTTTACCCAACCTACGTTACCACATTGCATTCACTAATCATTTCTCTCTACCCTCCTCTAAAAAAAAAAAAACAAAAAAAACCAGTTTCTCTGTTTCTTCCTTTTTTAAGTGCCTCAACTGTCTTGGGAAATACTGAAACTAGTGTTCCTTAAAAAAGGAAGTATGTTTTAGAAACCTTATTCTCAGCCTGAACCTGAGTTCATCTCTTCTATATTTTTAGTATCTATGCATATTTTACTACAGCACTCTCCACATCCTGCCTATGACCCAGCCCTGCATGATCTGGTCTAGTAGCATACAGCCCCTGAGGGAAAAACATGGTTTGGTCATCTCCTCATGTCTGGTGTTAGGTGTATACCAAATATTGAATTGTTCTCATAATCCTTGAAAAAGGGAACAGATGACCCATACAACTTTCATTAGATAAAATTTAAGACTCTCCATCAAAATAGCATAAACACTTGTAGTCAATATCTATCTCTAAATTGGTTGTGTAATATTGCCATCCTAAAACACAGTTGATAAGGATGACGTTGCTACACAACTGACTTGAATATCTGCCTGATTTTTTGTTTTGTAAACCTCTGGCAGTGAGTATTACCTATTCTTCTTTGTGTCCCAATGATTCCTTCTAAACTTGAAGTCTTGTTTGCAGCTCCCAGCCTGTACCTATTTTAGTTATGCCCCATTATCTGAAAATTAATGCACAGCAAGTGAATTAGGCTCAATGAATCTGCTTAAGTTTGCTGTGTGCCTCCACAGGAGTCTCATTTCCTCTCTGTCTCTGTGATGTCAATAGCTGTAGGAAGCTTCTGCTGAAGATCAAAGTTCATCCAAGCCTGTCTATGTTTATTCCCATCTTGAAGACACATTGTTCTTTTTTTCATCTCTTTTCTACCTACAGCTGTTTTGCATGTTAAAGACTAAATATTTTTCCATGGAGAATTTAGATTGCATCTTTTCTCAAGCTGTTCTGTGTTAGGAGGGGCTAATAATATGGGCTAAATTTAGAAGAAAATAGCTAATGTATGGTAGCTTGAACTTGGCAGAATATTGCACTTCATCTCCCAACTCATGATCAACTAGCGTTATAACATTCCTGAGTTTCCATCTACTCAGACTCTCAGAAGTAGAAACCATCTCCCAATTCTAAACATGCTTTTAGACCTAAGAGGCCCTGACCTTGTTTTACAAGATAGGAATTCAAGAGACACTTGATATTTACTGTAATGCCACAGAGACACAAGGAGGTAATACTAAAATGAAACTTCAAAACTAGGTTGAGAATCTCATAAACTGGAGACATAGTTCAATGTCAGAGTATTCACCTATCATGTATGGGCCTTGGGCTCAATCTTCAGAACTAAGAAGAAATTACTCTTGTGGTAAAAAAAAGGGTAATAAAGGTAATAAAAAGAATCAAATTTCACTAATGTTTGACAAAATCAGGTAATTCAACAATGTGATATACATGCTACAGATTTCATAGCATTGACTTTAGCATATACTTATCCGGGACTTTCTTCTTGTCATTTAGCCCAGGATCCAAGCATATAGAATTGTGCTGTCTACAATGAAGATGAGTTTTTCCACCTCAATTAACCTAATTTAGAAACTCTTACAGGGATACAAGAAGTTTATTTCCATGGTGATCATGAACACTGTCAAGTTCACAGTAAAGATTAAATGTCTAAGTAAGAGACTACAGAAAGGAACAAAGCACCTCCAGCATCATTGGTACTTATTGTAATTGTCATTGCTGAGTAGCATGACATGTGCCAAATTGAGTGTGTTACACCTGCCATTTCATGTTGTTCTCTAACATAATGTAAGGAGGTATCAAAACCATTGCTCAGACTGCTAATATCCATGCAGAAGGGTTGCTCAGGTCTGTAAAGACAGTTGAGCGGGAGATCACTTACTGTACAGTCATGAGAATTCGGGTTTGGATGACAGTACCCACATAACAATATCTGCAAATGGGTATATCCAACGTGTGAACTCCAGTCTTGAATTCTGAGTGATGAAACACTCTTATTTGGCCTCTGTGAACCCACGTGTGCTTACTTCTTCATATTAGCCATTCTGATGATTAGTAAACCTGTGAGGTGTTTGAACTGTAGCAACTCCATTGTTAGGTTTTCTGTCTCTAGTTGTATTTAAATTTAAATCTACTCCAGTAGAACCTGGAGTATAAATCAACGGCTGAGGATAGTAGGCACTTTTAGTCCTGAACTTCAAAGTCACTAAACAAAAGCTTCATTAGGAATTATAAAGGAAATGATCTTGTCACAAATATGAGAGAAGGATTTTTGTGTTGACATGAATGGCTACTAGTAATATTTAACATATATTTTGAAATTATATAAATTATACAATGATTAGGGCATTTTAATAACTAGAACTTATATAAGGTCTATGTATAGAATAATTGTTGACATATCTATAAAATATAATAGGATAAATCTAAGGCAGATAGAAAGTGATAGATGATAGAGAGACAGATTGATGACAGACAGATGATAAAAATGATAAATGATCTACAGTAGAAGATAGATAAATGAATAGAGAGATATATAGATAAATGATAAGTAGGTAGATAGAGAGATGATAGAAGACAGATTATATATAATATATAGAGAGGGGTGATAGACATATGATAGATTATAGATAGATAATATATAGATAAATGGGAAATATATAGATGATGGAGAGACAAATGATATATGCATAGATATGATAGACAATCAGATTGATGATGAGTAATAGATGATAGAATTATTGATATATTTAGTGATGCATATACACATACATTGACAGACATAGTAAAGTATGTATATAGAGTGAGAGAGAGCAGAGTCCCAGAGAAAATCTGGGGAGTCATACTTGTTTGGATCTTGTAGTAGTATCTATAATAAAACCCTCCCAAACAAAGAGTTAATTAGGTTAACAGCTAAATACTCTTTCCACCTGTGCTGCAGGAAGGACCAACTCTTAGGAACTGCAACTGTATTAGGGCCCTTCGTAAATTAGGCTACTTACAGCAGACACTCTCCATTCTGTGCTGTTCAACCACACACAGCATTTAGTAATAAGTTAGCTGCTGGTGGAAACCCCCCAAGGGCTCTATTTGTTTGAGCTTTTAATTAAATTGCTGGAGGCAAACAATAACCCCACCAGATTATATGAGACTCCTCATTGCACAAGACAATGAACTTAACTTTTGCTTTTAACTGGAAATCACTTCTCTAAATAAAATTGTCGGGTTCTTTTGTTCTTCTAAAAATAATATGAAAGGGAACATCTTTAGACATAGCTCTGCTATAAAATGGGAAGGATATAACAAAGAATAAAGTTTTTCTGTCACGTATAGCGAGGCGTCTAGCTTCAAGTTTTATATGCGCAACTTATCTACATATTCTTATTCATTACCTGTCCTTTCTTTGTGAATAAAGATGTTTTTTTATAATTGAAGGGATACTTCACTTCCTGAAAAGTGGCTTGGTTTAAACATGAATACTCAAGGAAAAAAATACTAACTGGGCTGAACTAAAATTTTTAAAATGTCATGCAGAGCAATGACTCAGGGTACAAAACATTTGTTGCACAAGTGTAAGGGCCTGTGTTTGAATCTGCAGAAGCCCCACAAGGCTGGGCACTGTAGGGAGAGTCTGTGATGCCAGCGGTGCTAGTCTTAGATGGGACATGTTGATAAGAGATTGCCCAAAAGTCCACAGACAAGTTCACCTGTCATATGCAGTGGTCAATAAGAAGGAAAGCGAAGACTGACATTTGAGCTTGTCTGTAGCATGAATCTTAAAAGTTCTTATTAATGAAAATAAACCTGGAGCAAGGTATTGGGGTGAATGCTGGAAGAATCAGAGAAGCAGAACAAGCCACAGTCACTTCACCTTGCCAATCTTCAGCTGATCCTGTTTCCTTAGACTGGAAGCCTCTGGATCTCAGCTGAACTGCTTCTTGAAAGCCTGAAAGCTTAACCAGGCTCTAGTTCCTTGTCCTCACACATTAAATACCTTTCTGCTTCCTGCCATCACTTCCTGGGATTAAAGGCTCTTGTTACCATGCCTGGCTGTTTCCAGTGTGGCTTTGAACTCACAGAAATCCAGACGGATCTCTGCCTCTGGAATGCTAGGATTAAAGGCATGTGTGTCACCATTTTCTGGCCTCTATATCTACTGGCTGTTCTGTTCTCTGACCCTGGATAAGTTTATTAGGGTGCACAATATTTTGGGGAACACAATATCATCACAGTTGTCCACATGTGTGCTGTGGTATGTGCATCCACAGAGACACAAGCACACACACAAGCACACATACACACACACACACACACACACACACACACACACACACACACAGACACACAAAACAACCAAAAGAAATAGATACTAAAAATCCAATTCATTCAATCAAAAACATCTCAGATAATATATAACATGATGATAAACTGAGTGTATCAAATTTTCTTAAACTCAGTCAGGAAAAGAATTTTTTTTTCAAAATGAAAATCATGAATCTGGAGAAATAGCTCAGTAGTTTGGAGAGCTTGCTTTTATCGTGAAAGATTGAAGTTCAGTTCCATAACACAAGTCAGGATGTTTAGAATCTCCTATAACCCCAACTCCAGAGGATCCTCCATAGGCACTTGCATCTTGCATGCATATAATACATGAACATATAACACACACACACACACACACACACACACACACACACAAAAATTAAATACATTTTTTTAAAGAATGAAAATGGCATACAGTTGAAAATGTTAATTCTTCCTTCTGCTACACATTCTCTCAAATAGCTGTGAAAGGTTTGTTCTCATCTAATGAGATGACAAGTATATGTGACTGAGACGGACGTGTAGGTGAGCTTGTTGACAGTTACTGGACACATAGAGAGGAACATGCATTTTTACCAGCTTGTTACCATGGTAATGGAAATAAAAAGTCATACAGCTCTTCTCACTAAGCTATTTCTCAATGAAAACACCTCAGAAGAATTTTCAGCATTTATTAAAACAAACAAATTTTTGGAGCCCGCTACCTATGGTGGGATACTTCACACAGCCTTGAGGCTTGGGGAGGGGGGACTTGGACCTGCCTCTACCGAATGTACCAGGCTCTACTGACTCCCCATGGGAAGCCTACCTTCTTGTAGGAGGGAATGGGGGAAGGGTAGAGGGGCAGGAGGGAAGAGGGGCATCTGTGATTGGTAAAATGAATAAAAAATTTCTTAATGAAAAACAAATGCTATCTAATGCCAAGCTTATTTTTAATGAATAGACATGAAGGGTATAATAGTTAAGGCATGGTCTATTTATTCTTTTATTCAACCATGCCTAAACTGGAAGGCAATGCTCTTAGTGCTATTCAAGGTTATCATCCATATCCATTATGGAGAAAACAAAACAAACAAACAAAAACACCCCAACAAGCAGATAAATAAAAACAATTAAATCATTCAAAGGTCAGTTATAGAAGAAAATATTAGATAAAACATGTTATTATAGACATTCACAGTGGAAAAAATACTTCACTAATTCTTAAGTCCCTATTAAAGAGAAAAGAAACCATTAACAAGGAAACTGAAAGAAGAAATCAGATATGTTCATTTGATTTTATCAATGACTCTAGTAGACTTCAATGTAGCAAGTTTGTAAATAGTGTGCATAGATGCAACTATAAATACATACGCGCACAGCTGTATTTACATGTCTGTGAATACTTAAACATAGTCATTTTTGGCTTTGAAAAAGTGACTCACTCTTTTGTGGTTTTCAAAACTCATGCATGTATTTAACAAATATTTAGGGTACTTAAAATGTTCTAGATATTTCTGGGCCCTATAGAGGAAATGATGGAGCAGAAAATCAAGATACTGCTCCTGTGAACTGGATCCATCACACTTGATGCAAGAATACAAGGTCACTCCCTGACTTGAAAGTGGGAGGAAGAGTTGTTGGGAAGGGGTCCCATGGAAGGAAACATGGTAAGAGAAGGTAATGGGGGAATAGGATAGATATATTAATTGCATATGTGTATGAAATATGTTGGAACAAATTATTGTTCGTGAATAATCCTTTAAAGACTTAATCTCTATAAGCAAGAAACATATATAATAAGACGTATACAAGTAAATAAAATTATGACAGGTTGTTCATTTGGAAAGAAAGAGGAAATATAAAACTGGAGTATTAATAAAGGGGAAATATGAAACTGGAGAAATTTGTCAATTGAGAAAGTATTATCTAGTAAAGAAAAACTACACTCCATGAAAATTCAACAACAATAATTTAAACAAAAATATAATGACCAACTCATATTAGCATAAATTTTATATGAATTATCAAGTATCAAAGTAAAATTAGAAAGGTTTAAGAGGAAATGTAGGAAGATGTTATTTCCTCTTGTGATATCAAAACCTCTTATATATATCTGCATTCATCTGGCGATGTAAATATCGTATTAATGAAAATAAGGCTGTAACAGCTTTTAATCAATGTAGAAAGCATATTTATTAAATAACAAAGAGACAAATTTTAGTGCCAAGAATATGTTAAAAGCTAGTCTTGGTCATTAGAAGTTAAAAGAGAACACAAAAATATGGGCAAAATTTGTAATTAAGCAAATCATGATAAATCCAAATTGTCAACAAACATTTAAGTTCTGTTCAAAGTCAGGATAATTTTATTATAATATTATGTGCATATATTAAGAAAGGAATCATTGAGAAAAGAGATAAAGAGATTTTCCCAAAGCTTTAAGAGTTTTGGAAAAGAAAACAACCAAAAACACCAGGCATTTGGAGAAGACCTTTGCCATGATTATCTTTCCTGAAGAGGACATTGGATAATCACTATAGCAAACATTAGGATCCAAGACTTTCTTTCAGCTTCTTATCCTGATTATCGAGAGAAGGCTCCCAGTCTTGAAACCTAACAGGAAGCAAGCTCTTGGCAGATCAAATGAGAATATAGATCTAGACAGTGGATTCTGTCAGAAGACTGCCTTCCCCTGAGTGAACCACCTTTCTTCTAAGTATTCAACAGAAATTGTGGCAGTCACTCCAAAGCAGACTGGAATCCATGAGAAATAGGTTGTGGGTGTGAAGGACCAGTCAGTATTCATAAAACCCTTTTCTTCCAACCCCTGCTCTTACCACAGCTCCCCAATGCACAGAATTTGAACTGTCTTAGAGCCATGAAAACATGTGATGTGGTTTGGGTGTCCCATTAGGAACCAAGCGATTAAAGGCTCACTCCTCAGAATGGTGCTCTTGGGAGATGTCATGGAACTGTTAAGAGGTAGCATAGTGGGCAGCCTTTAGGAAACTGAAGACGGGAAGTAAATTCTAAGCAACAGGTTGCCTGAAAAGGTACAAATCTGGTTCCTTGAACCCTCTCTCTTTGATTCCTGATTGAGCTAGGGTGATTGAAATGTAGTCACTTTAGTGATAGTCTCCATGCAGCCCTTATCAGGACACAGTCAATTTGTGTCATCCTTTGACTTTTAAAAATTGTGAGCTAAACAGGCCTTACAAACATGTCCTGCTTCAGATATTTCATTGCAGTAATTGAGAAATGAAGTTTCATTGTGGAGTAAGAGAAACCAATATGTTGCTATAAATAAACCATATACCAAGAAGCTATTCTTATCTTCTCTGTTCTGCTTTTGGCCCAAATGTATGTTATTGACTAGATAAATCTTTGTTCCTAAGAGTTTCTCAATTATTGACCACAGCCAGAATATTCTTGTTTCATTGAATCTCTAGATTTTAATTAATACATTTGATTCTTTGGATTATTTTTCAATTTATTCTTCTCTCATACACTATATCCTCACCACAGCTTCCTCTCCTATACTTCCCAGTTCCCCCCTCCCCCTCCCCCAATTCTACCCTCCTATCTCTCCCCAGAAAAGAACAGTCTTCCAGGAACATCAACCAAACACAGCATAAGATACAGTAAGACCAGCACAAACTCTCACATCAAGGGTGGACAAGGGATGCCAGTAGGAGGAAAAGGGTTCCAAGAGCAGGCAAAAGAGTCAGAGATACCCCACTCCAACAGTCAGGAGTCCCACAAGCCACCAACCATAACACATATGCAGAGGACCTAGATTTAATTTTAGTAGGGATAATATTCAAAACAATCAGTTGGAAAATGGAGAAAATAAATCAATAAATTAACTAAAATGCATATCTTTTTGGTGAGTGCATATGTTGTATATGTATTTGCATGCATCTGCATTGAGATTGGAGTGTGTTTGCTTGTGTGTGGAGGCCAGAGGTTGATGCAAAATGCTTCCTGTTACCTTTCTGCATCTTATTGTTTGAGTCAAGGTCTCTGCCTGAAGAACCCAGACCTGGACAGCTGGCTAGACTGGCCTATCAGTGAGCTCCAGGGATATACATATCTATTGTCCTGATTAGTTACAGAAATACACAACTGTGCCTGGTTTTTAGGTGAGTGGTAGGGATCTGAACACAGGTCCTCATCTATGTAGGAAGCACTTCATAAATTGAACCATTTCCAGAGCCCTTAGAAATTATTATTATAGTTTTATTTTATTGTTTTAAAGAGTGAAATTTGTTTTTATTATTTTTAATTATGTGTCTGTGTCTGTATGGCTAAGTGAGAGTGTGTGCTTGTGAGTGCCATGCCTCTGGAGACCAGAATATCAATGACAGTGGAACTGGAGCTACAGGTGTTTATGAACTGGATGTGTACCAGGAACCAAATCCTGATTCTCTGGAAGAGACATTCACCCTTTTAACTGCTAAGCCACTTCTTAAGTCCTGTATATTTTATTTATCATTGCACTAACACAGACAGAGATTTAAAAGAGTTGAGGAATGGAGTCCTGATTAGCTTAGTTCAGTTATCTTTTTAAAAATGTTCTGAATTAGAACACAGGATGAGTACACAGTTGGATGTACAATGTTCTCTCAAAGAAAACTTGCCTGAATGCTAAATTAGAATATATTCACTAATTTTGTATATATATATATATATATATATATATTACATGATATATGTGTGTATGTATATAGGTACATATATATGTGACTATGAATGTGTATATATAATCTAGATTTAATTACATGTGTGCATGTGTATGAGAGTGTGTGCGTGTGAGTGCATACATGCATGTGTCTGTCTGTGTGTGACTGCTCTAAGCCAGACTCTTTAGCATGTTTATACTTTGGAAGAGCTGGGTCTATGAACATCTTTTGTTTTATGATGCTACCACAGTGAAAGTTTTTCTATTCTTTTGAAAGGGAAGATAAATAACACTCTCTTTTATAGAAATTCTGCTGTTTTCCTTGCAAAGTTCTTAAAGGCCTGACTGTGTTCCTCTTCCTCAATACTCTAAGAAAGAATCCTTGTCCTCTTTCTTTAGCTGGAAAAAAAGACCAGTAAAGGCACTTGCAGCACATTCTGGGACCAGAGTTAAATCCCCATACAGCACAGGGGTAGGAAGAGAGGACTCCTGCAAAACACACACACACACACACACACACACACACACAAGATAATTTAAAGCAACTCTTCCTTGAGGAGCCCATACCCACACTTGAGTGTGTTCCTTCTTTTGACCACTTTTTCTTCTAATCCTCATCTTTAGGTAGGACTGTATTAAATATCTTTAATGACGTCTCCAACTCCGATTAATTTTAAAATATAAAAGACCTTAAGCAGCTTGCCAAAGATGGAAGAAGAAGTCTCTGGGCAGGTTTAAGTCTATGAGTCCAAGCAAGCATGATCTCCCAGTAGTACTTTCCCTCAATCAGCAAGAAGGTGATGCTTCTAGGATGAGTCCAGAGAGAAGGGAAGACGGCCAATCATGGGACTTCCTCTGCAAACCATCTTCAGTCTATCATCAAAATTCTGATTTTTGCTCCTTGAAGACAATGAGAGTAGACAGGACAAAAATCTTTCTCTCTGCAATATACTACAGAATTTTAAGCATTAATCACTTGTCCTGATTTCTTCTGGGAATTTTATCAAAAAAGCCTTAGGAATCACGTCTTCTGTGTCACAGCCCCTGGTATCTCCTTCTCTACAGACTCCACAGACTCAGACTCCTGTGATTTGGGGTTCCACGTACAGCACTTGGGGAGGTCCTCTAGCTGTTCTCTTTCACCGGGAGGTTCATCTGCAGACTGCTTTTTATTTCAGAGATTGTTTGAAATCCATTTCTTCATCCAGTTAATCCTTCCTATATAATCTGTGATGTGCTTCCTTCATAGAAACGTAACCTGCTTGAGCAGATCACACCATTATCCTCTCTCATTAGGAAGCAGTTACATGGCACAAGTAAGCACAGTGTCCACACAAATTCACCATGGACAAGAGAAGAAAAATGAGAAAGCAGCCATTGTCTGCCTACCTTCAATTCCATTATTACATGTTCTCTTTTTTCTTTATTCTACATATTTTAATTTTGATTAGACAAAGAATAAAGACTATGGTACTGTCTTTCATAGAGATATTTGCAGTGTGAGTGCAAGATCATTTCTTCAGTGATTTTTTTAAGTTGTATATAATCTCCTAAGTAACGATATTTCAAACTGATGATATTGAAGATGATAAAATAGCAGCCAGATGGCTAATTCTTCATTTCACTCTTGCCTCTCAAAGTATACATGAGTCTTTGATGCACCACAATGGATATAAAGGTGTCTCTGTACATACTGTGTGATAAATACCCTTCCAGACAGCTTTGCAACAACTTCTAATCCCCCCTCTTCATGTTGTAAATGATTTAGTCTCCTCCACAAAATGTGTTAAGCACTTTTCTGATCACAGGCCCCAGTTTCATCCCTATGGTCCTTCCTTCACCTATATGACTACAAGCCATCTTCAAGTAGACCTCTTACCCCATCTCTTTAAATTTGCAGTTCTCTGCTGTGTAAACTGCCAATGATATTTATGGCTATCCCACAGGATCTGTGAGAAGATTAACCCGTATCTTGCATTCAATGCTCACCCAACTCTGAGTGCATAGTAGGTATTTCTGATAACTGTGGCTTTTTATGGCAATTTTTCAACAGTATTGTTTTGTCATTGAGACTATGGTGAACTTTGGAGAGTTTGATGTCTGTCTTTTCCTCCTCATTTGATTGTTTCTTTCCTGTTAGTTTGTTGGATCTATCACACTTGATGTAAGGATTTAAGATCACTCCCTGACTTGAAAGTGGGAGGAAGATTTGTTGGGAAGGGGTCCCATGGAAGAAGATATGATAAGAGAAGTTATTGGAGGGAATAGGTTAGATATATTAATTGCATATATTCATGAAATTGAATGCAATATTTTGGAATGAATTATTATTCATGAATAATTCTTGAAACCATTTCTCCCTTCCCTTTTCTCCCCCCAAAATCTCCCATGTACCCCTCCTTGCTCTCTTACAAATTCAATGGTTATATTTATTAAAATATAATGCAACTGCCTATACCGTGTTTTTATTGGAAATGATCTGTTTCTTGTCAGTTACATGTCTGCTTTCGTAAAATGTACTTCTGCATGTGTCCATACAGCCAACTTCTACTGAAGACTCAGCCCGGCAGCATGGGTGTGATCTAGCAGCCCTGAGTTTGTCAAGGCGGTGTCTCTGAAACAGTGCATGTTAAAATCGTGTAAGAGAGAACTTAACGCCAAAGCTGTTTGAATCCACACAGGGGATTAATTTCTTTCTGGAATGTTCCACCCAGTCCTGCTTTATTTGGAGAGCAGCATTCTGGTACTTTGGGTCTTTAAGGTGATTTTTTTTTTTGTGCTCAGTTGACTCAGAGACAGGCAGTGCTATAGGGACAATTCATTATTACAGCCCTGACAGCGCTGCAGCAGACAGAAGAGGAGCCAAGCTCACAGAAATAAATGTATACATGCTTCCAGTTCCCACCTTACAATATCCCCCTGGTGCCAGATGCTTTTTTTCCAACAGCATTTTCGGCATGTAAAGAGGCATAAGTTAACATTAGTGTAGCCATGACAGGCTGCAGACTAAAAATCCTGGGACTAGGCCTCACCATTACAAGAACCAGGAACAGCCACAAACTGTAGCTGTACCAATCAGAATTGAGACAAACAAGTGCTAAACGCTCTAGAACATAAGGGATAGCTTACATCACTTGTAATAAGTTGCCAATTTCCTTGCAGCAACACCAGTACCAATCCCTGTTTGACAACACGTCTGTTACCTCACTCCTGCCCAATCAGGAGCTCAACTTCCATCTGAATCTGGAATTCCCCTACCTCCCCATCCTTTACTCTTTAAAAACCCTGCCATAACTGAGATTGATGCTGTCCCTGATCCAACTGCTGTGTCAGAATAGACTGGAAGCCCAAGTTTGAGCTTGCAATAAAGGTTCTTTGCTTTTGCATATGAACTCAGATTCCTGGTGGTATCCGGGGGACTCGTGACACAGGCATAACACATGAAAGACTCTACAGACAGCTCAGGAAGAATAAAATTAAATGTAAATTGTCTTGCTATTACTCAGAATTCCTTAAAACTTAGCTCTAAAATCTATGTACTGTAACCCCTAGGTAGGCACTTTTTGGGAGACTGGTTCCAGAACATTCTCAACAGTACCAGAACATAAAGATGCTTAAATCTCATTGATGGAGCTGTGGCATTTACATAGGATTCATTCACAGAGGCCACTAGGCATCCAATATTTGTTAAATCAACTCATTACTTTAATACCTAACATAATGCAAAAATGATATAAACAATTACTTTACTGTAGTGTTTAATGGATGATAGTAAGATATATAAGAGTCTATATAAATGAGTGCAGGCACACACAAACACACACATGAGTATATACAAATACACACATACAAACACACAATCATGTACCCACACATGCACACATGTACACCACACCCACAAACACACACACACACACACACACACATACACACACACACACACACACTTATTCTATCTGTGACTGTTTGTAATCATATAGAATGAAGTTTATTAGCTTTGATTAAAATTTAATTACTATGTCTTACATTTCAACTATCTGAGGTAAATTTATGACTGTTTTCTTTAGATTCATAATTTCTGCTTCATTTTAAAGACAGCATTCTAGTTTCACAGCATTTATTTCTAAATATTTACCCAGAGTATTATTTTGCTACCCTTTTATATTAAAAATAAATAATATCAAGTTCAATAAATATGCACTTGTATCCTTGTTTTAAATTTTCTTTATTTAGGCAAAATTTAGATCTATTAGTTAATGTACCATTAAATCTAATTGAACTTCTCTCCCCTTAAGCAATACCCTTAGGAATGCTTCTTGAGATATTCTTTATTAACGTTAAAGATGACTGACTCATCAACCAAAGGAAGGAAACTGCATACCATAGCGTAAAGTCATCTAATGACACAGGATTGAATTAACCATGTCTTCCAGCTTCTGTTCCCCTCAGAGGCAAACATGCATTTATAAAAAATGTATTTGTATCTTTTGATAGAAGCGAGATTGTGGAGCCCTTTCCACTCCATTTCCCAAGGAACCAAAATGTTTATGTTTCAGAAGCATATACATGTTGCAAATATGTAAATATATATTTATAAATATACATATATATGTTTACAGTATACAGAGGCATGACTTACACTTAACTTCAAATTTACTGAGAATAAATATTCAGATTACTAGGGGAATTCACTCCTTTGATATCTCAATATTAACTGAGATGCTTTAAATCACTTTTTTATAGATTTATTCATTTTGTATTGTGTTGATATATTGTGTACCCTAATAACATTTGATTGAATATCAGAGAACAGAACAAGCCACTAGATTAAACATAGAGGCCAGGCAGTGGTGGCACACACTGTTAACCCTGAACTCAGGAGGCAGAGATCTGTCTGGATCTCTGTGAGTTCAAAGCCACCCTGGACTACATGAGATTGACTCAGTCTAGGAGACAAACAAAGCCAGGCAGTGGTAGCATACACCTTTAATCCCAGTACTTGGGAGTCACATGCCTTTAATCCCAGCACTAGGAAGGTTAAGACAGAAAATGAAATGGCTGGGCAGAGAAAGGTATATAAGGCGTGAGGAGACGGGAAGTAGGCCCTTTTAGCTGAAGTCTTTTTGATTGAGGAAACCCTTTTGGCTCTAGGTCTTTCGGTTGGAGCTCTTTCAGGCTGAGGAGTTGGTGGGGTAAGAGGAGGCGGCTGTGGCTTGTTCTGTTCCTCTATCTTTCAGCATTTATCCCAATATCTGGCTCTGAGTTTTTTATTCCTTTAGAAATTCGAGTTACATTGTATATGTGGAAGTTTTGTATGCATGTACATCTATCTATCTTCACACAAGAAGAGGCCATCTGGTCCCAGGAAACCACAGTTATAGATGGTTGTGAGCCAACATGTGGTGACTGGGAATTAAACTCAGGAGCTCTGAAAGAGCTGCTAATGCTCTTAACCACTGAACCATCTCTCTAGCACTCATTTTAGTCATTTTTAAAAATTGGATTCATGTATGTTTTAGTTTTTTAATGATTACTTGCCCTTATGTATGTGCACCACGTATGTGCCGTGCCTGAGGAGGCCAGAAGAGGACATAAGACTCTGTGAAACTACAGTTATATTGTGAACCACCGCATGGGTGATAGAAACCAAACCTGGGTCCTCTGTAAGAGTATCAAAAAATTTTACCTGCTGTGCCATCTCTGTATGCTTTTATCATGTTTTTTAATGTGATAGTATGGCAAAGCACTAGATGTGGAGGAGGTTTTTTTTTTTTTTAGATTGTTTTATTATTAACCAAACACCAAGTTCCTGAGTCCTTACTGAATCAAGACTTAATGTATGTTGCTTTTATTTTTTATGATGTACACAAAAAGAAGGAAAATTGGACTAATACTAATAAAAATGAAATAAAAGTAAGTCAGTGCATGTTGACTCATACATTTAAATGAACAAGTAAGGGCTTTAAAGCAGGCATTCCATATATGTTCAAGGAACTATGAAAAATATGATTATGATTAATGAACTGGCAAGAAATTTAGCCAGAGAAATGGGAACTATAAAACAGAAGAGTGTATTGTTAACCAAACTTGGAAGGTAGAGTACATAAGAGAATAATTTTAAGAAACCCTAAGATACTTTGCCACCTGATTTATTTCATAATACATTCTGTCATGAAGGTCCATCCATTCTGTAACAATTGTTAGTATTTAATGTTTGTAATAGGTGAATAGTGTTTACTACATACGTGTGTGCATGTATGGCACATATACACATCTTATTTTCCCTATCCACTCACCCACTGATAAACAGTTTGTTTGAATTAGTATCCTGGCTATTGTAAAAAGTAATACGTGGGAATACAGGTGTATCTTCTTGATACACTAATCGTTCTTTTAGGAATATTCTCAATAGTAATGATGCTCAGTCATAAAGTACTTCTACTTTAAAGGGTTTTTAAAGGAGTTTCCATATTACTTTCCATAATAGTCACATTGATTCGCACTTCCTCTGTGTGACTTACAGTCTTCCAAGCACCAGATGATCTGCTCATATGTGAAAATTAAAAGTGTTGATGTCATAGGAGTATGGAGTGGTAGTTACAAGGGACTAATAGTAAGGAAGCAAGGAGGGTGGGAATGCTTTGTAAATCCATTGTTGCTGTAGGATGGGAATGAGTTCTGCTGCTGCAGGGTAAACCAGGACAAACACGGTTTACAATAATGCATTGTTTTTCTCAACATAGAATATTCTTTAAATTTTATCAAGAAATGATAAGATTTATAAGTCAGGGTGGTATACACTAGTAATCCAGGATTTAGGAGAATGAAGCAGGGGGATTATGAGTTCCAAGTCAAGATGGGCTACATAAGAAAATCCCATTTCAAAGACAAAGCAAAAGAATACATAAAAGAGACAAAAACGTAAGTTTATTGATGTTAACTACCTAGGTCAATCTTTATGAGATGTATACATGAATCTAATTTTGCATTATATATGTGAAAATGTATACAGTAGGGTAGATGAAATGTTTTGAATTTCTGCTCAGAATGAAAACACATGTATAAATGTTTATTTTATTTTAGTTAAAATCTGCTAAAGTAAATATTTGTATTATTTATTGCATTTTAAAGTTAATATATAAATTTTGATAAAATATTATTTTATGCATTCAGTTATTCACAAACAGAAGAAAGTCTTGACAAGCAAATTTATTACAAGGAATTTGACCAAAGTCTTGATATGGGAGTGGTCACTCATGACATGATATGTATGTTCTAGTCCCAGAACCATCAAATAGTTCCCAGATGAAGTTTGTTCTCTGTTTTGAAGAGCCCATGGGGGGGAAAAATATGTGATCCCCATGTTACAGACTATGAAAAGTTAATTTGTAATTGTCATACTATGAAAAGTTAATTTGTAATTTTCATCTAGTGTGAACAACCTAAGGCTCAGTGATCATGAACTCATTTGGATAGAAGACACATCTTCCTGTGTGGTGATATTGTGTTCCCCAAAATATTTTGCACCCTAATAAACTTATCTGGGGTCAGAGAACAGAACAGCCACTAGATATAGAGGCCAGAAAATGGTGGCACACACACACCTTTAATGCTAGCATTTTGAAGGCAGAGATCCATCTGGATCTCTGTGAGTTCAAAGTCACACTGGAAACAGCCAGGCATGGTGACACATGCCTTTAATCCCAGGAAGTGATGGCAGGAAGCAGAAAGGTATATAAGGCATGAGGAACAGGAACTAGAGCCTTTTTAAGCTTTTAGCTTTTAGCAGCAGTTCAGCTGAGATCCATTTGAATGGGAACACAGAGGCTTCCAGTTTGAGGAAATGAGATCAGATGAGGAATTGACAATGTGAGGAAGCTGTGGCTGTTTCTGTTTCTCTGATCTTTCAGTGTTCACCACAATACCTGGCTCCGGTTTTGTTTTTATTAATAAGACCTTTAAAAATTCATATTACATTCCTGGGCACTAACAGGCCGGGTAACTTCATGGAGATTCTTTGACTATGGGTGCCTAGGAATGGAACCTTCCAGGCTACACTTTGTATGTTCATTCTTTCATTCCTGTGCAAACCCTCATTTGTGTTTTGTGTCTACTGTCAACATATTTCTTGAAAACTATTAGCATGGAGCTAAGAAAACATGTAGGAAAATTCATTCTATGAATTTTTTGAAAATCTATAGCCCAGGCTGGTCTCCAACTCCTGATCTTTTTGACTTTGTTTTCTGAGTGCTGAGACTATAAGTATGAGCCAACATGTTCAGACAGAACCCTCCAATTTTTCCCTAAATTTACCCATTTAATTTTATAAAAAATTATCCAGTAATAATTTAAAATGTACACATCCCTATCCTCTACAAAAATATCATCAATATTTGAATGATATCTATTTTTAACTTTTTCAATATTCAAACTTTTTAGAAATAAAATTCACAGTAGTCCAGGAAATAAATATCCCCTTGGGCATATAGTTAATGAAAATCTATTTTTTCTATTTCTGTTTATATAATTTTACTTATCAGATACATAGGCATTTTATAAACAAGATATATAAAGTCCAATAAAAATTCTCCTTGGAAATATAGTTTGTGGTAATTAAAACATCAATTATTTAAGTGAGAAATAACACAGTATGCTACATACTGAGAAATTTGTGAAAGCAGATTTACATAATTGAAGCAAAAATTAAGCTAGAAACTAAATTATAAGGGTAGATATTTTACTATACTTTTTTTCAAGCATACCACTAAAAAATGATGACAGGAAAGAAAAGTATACTTAATCTACCCATTTAATCAAGATGGAGAAGTTTTGCTATATGCTCCAGAGATGATTATATTGTTTGTCTTCATATACAAACGTACATTATTCCATTGTTTTGTAAAGTATGTTTCAGATCTTTTTTATTTCTTTGAATGAAATGAAACATATTTTAATTTTTAACCCCTCATTACATGATAAAATTAAGAGAATTTCTAAAGTGATCAGCTGCCAATGACATTTTAAAACTCAGCTCTGTTTAAGTTTGGGCTATCAGGTTTTCTCTGTTCAATAGATTTATAGATATCTTAGAAATCAGATAATCTGAGCAGGCTTATGATGGGAGGTTGGTTGGTAACCTCCATGTGAGTCACACAGTAAGCATTCTCCCCAAACTTGGACCGGTCTTGTAAATACTGTAGGTGGCTTCACTTGACATGTGAAGGTTATGAGAACTCTTACAGATGTCCAACATGAAGGACTACCAAGAATAGATAACAACCTTTTGTTTAGTATGCATAAAGACACAGAACTCCTCCACAAAGTATTAACAAAGGTAAGTAAGTTCACAAAAGAATTCTGCTAATTGAGATCCATCTTAGGAGTGTAGTTTTTGCTTAGGCTATCAATGGCTGCTTTATGAAAAGAAGGAACAAAAGATATCACAGTCCTGTCTATGTGTAGCTTAAGACAATGAGAGACATCCCTCTCATAGCCAGCTCCATAGCTCTAGCAGCAAGAAAGAACTTGTCTCAGAGTACCCAACTGAGTAGGTACCCCAGACATGGCTGGCCTTTCTATAATGTATTTGATGGTACTGGAACACCCCTTAGAATATTTCTTGGGAAGAGCCACTACTACTCATCCTACTGTGAAAACACATAAACGAAACTCCTTCCTCATGTCCCTGACAGGCACTTTCCTAGGCTGGCCCATCTTCTCTCTGTGAGAAGCATCGACACACTAATGACAGTTGCCTGAGGTGATCCACATTCTAACAAATCCACTTCAGAACCAGAGCAACAGATCTTCTCTTTTTTACTAAAATAACTTTGAGTTTTTCTTTTTCTACTAAGAGATTGTATGATGACCACACAGAAACTTTATAGAACTGCATTACTTAGAATGTGCTTTATAACTATAAATCATTTTAATATAAATTGCAAATTAACTCTCCATATCATGTTCTATTTGTAGATAGTGCAATTACAGTAGTTGATTGTTGCAGGCAGGGTCATCACAAGTAGAAACAATAGCACAAATGTTATATTCTTTTCCTTGTAAAGTAATTGTGATTTGAATTTTTTCATTTGTTAGTTTTTAAGTGGCTCTAAAATATTACAAGCTGATACTTCATAGGATTATAACTCTTTTTTTTTTTTTTTGATTTTTTCGAGACAGGGTTTCTCTGTGTAGCTTTGCGCCTTTCTTGGAACTCGCTTTGGAGACCAGGCTGGCCTCGAACTCACAGAGATCCGCCTGGCTCTGCCTCCCGAGTGCTGGGATTAAAGGCGTGCGCCACCACCGCCCGGCTCAGGATTATAACTCTTAAGATCATATTTTATATATCTGTTTTATAGAAATGTGAGTGACATTATTTTCTCATTTGTTTCCTACACAGTGAAATTATGCAATTTGTTACTATTACTATGTAGTATAATTTTCTGATCTGGAAATAGAAATGTAGAGACAGAAAAATAAATGTGAGGAATTGTATTACTCAGTAGAAGCATATATGCTTAATATGCATTCGGTCTTGGGTTCAATTTCTGACACCAGATAAAATTTTATCTAAAATATAACATTTTAAAATATGGATCTTATTAATGTATCTCTCTGCATTAATTGCAATTATACAGTTGTTAATATAGAAACTTGGTAAAATTATAATTGCTAGTATAAGGTTTTATAACATTCATAGTATACATAACTTGAATAAATCATTTCCCCTTATTGTATTTTTAGATTGCTATAAGGATAATGTTTTGGTTATTGCTCCTCAAAATTTCCATACAACACAAACTGCAAAAAGAGTTTTATTCCAGTAACCTTGGAGTTGATTATAACTCAAAGCTTATTTTTATTTAGATTACTTATTACTTATCCAAATAATGATATGCTTAATTAAATAAAAAAATAGATCAGAGAAGGATGATGTCATTTTAAGTTACCAAAAAAGTTGTTCAACAAAATGTGAATATATAACAAAGGTGCTGGGTGGGAGACAACATCTCACATACGTAGGTTTGAGATATTCAGATTACTCTCTTTAAATATTTTTGGTTCTTTTCCTGGTACCCAAACATTTTTTTGTGTCAACATATCAATCACAATTCTGAAATATATACAGACAATTTTGTTAGTAAAACCCCCTTTCTACAGAAATGTGTGACTAACCTGGAAGAAGAGAAAACCCAAACTCAAGGACCCTGCTGTCTTCCTGTCTCCCATAAAGATTGTGTTAGGTAGAGTGGGTACATGAGATCACTGATAAAGTCACAGTCCACACATAAGAGATGGACGTTTTTGCAAAAAGTCTGTGATTGAGTGTTAGGATAGTAGAATTTCTTCCCTTGGTTAATCATATTATAATGTAATATTAAAATGAGATATTGTAACAGGATAATGCAATTGGATACTAAAATGAGATACGCATCTGATAATGACTGTATGTCTTATATCTCAATTACAAAGTTTCTAGGCAAACATCAACACAGCAGAGAATAAATAAAGATATCAAAGAAATGTAATTTCCTGTCTACTTACACGAAATGTCATTTACCTCATTACCTTTTACTCTGTATAACACTTTTGACTTTCAAACAAAAACAATAAAAGACAATATCCTATCATATTTTAATCAGACTTTTTCATGATTTTTTTCTTCTTTAAAAAGAGAAGACCACAGTTTGCAGAGACAAATGTACAAACAGGCAGCAGGTTCAGGAAGACATGCTTGACATCAGTAGTCACCAGGGAAGGCGAATTCAGCCCACCTTGAGACTTCACTTCTGATTAGAGTGTCTGCGAAGATCAAAAAGGGCTGGCAAGGAGGAAAAGAAGAATCCTGTAAGCCAATAGTGGGAATCTGAAGTAGTAATGTGCCATATGGAAAACAGATGGAGTTCCTGAAAGATCTGAAAGTAGTAATGAATATAGGTTTCATGACATCTGTAATACTGGTTTACTTTTCATATGCATGTGAACATGTGAATTTAACCTAACACATCCCTAAGACTGTCCCACCCAGGACTTGCATCAGTGCACAGTTGTCTGTCTCTCATGCATAAAACCTTCATATTATTATTAAATCTTGTTGCTGTTTATTTTTGTCTAGGTATGTGTGGTTATGGATGCATGTGTTCTGTGTATTTTATTTTGCTCCTTGGACAATACTATAGGAAATATATTTTGGGAGACAGAAATCAATGCAGCTTTTAGCATCTATTTCTCTGATGCATTGTAACTCAGTGGTAGAATGCCCACATTAAATCCTGAGATCCTAGGTACAGTGCCTAGAATTATCAAAGAGGAAATAAAACCAAGTACATATTCAGTATACATAATTATGAGAGCATTATATTACAGTCTCATATATGTGAACTTCTTCTAGTTCATGTATTGAATGCTTTGTATCTACCTGGCAGTACTGTTTGGAAGGTGGTAGAAATCTTGAGAAAGAAGCCTCGCTGGAGAAAGCAAGTTACAGGAGGTATGCCTTGAAAGCTAATACCTGACACCTTTCCTCCCACCCTGCTTCCCTTCTTCAACCCTGGCTCACACCACCACCATGCTATATGTGAGCATGTAGATTCAAGCAACCACAGAGCTCACCACTCTGTTCTCAAATAAATCACACAGGAAGGTTAATTCTTACTTATAAATACCCAGCCTTAGCTTGGATTCTTCCTTGCCAGCTTTCCTTAACTTTTATTATCCAATCTACCTTTTGCCTTTGGGCTTTTCCCCGTTCTCTTACTTCTGTAAAACTTACTCTTACTCCGTGGCTTACTGTGTAGCTGGGTGGCTGGCCCCTGGAGTCCTTATTCTCTGCTACTTCTACCATTTTCTCTGAGTTTTCTCCTTCTGTATATTCGTTCTGCCTGCCAGCCCCACCTTTCCTTTCTTCTGCTTTACTATTGGCTATTCAGTTCTTTATTAGACCATCAGGTATTTTAGACAGGCAAAGAAAGTATCACAGCTTCACAGAGTTAAACAAATGCAACATAAACAAAAGTAACACACCTAAAAATAATATTCTACAACAGTTGAGGTCTTATGGTTGTTCACCTGTTCACTTTGGAATATCTATTGTTTTTGTTGTTATTGTTTGGATATTTGTTTTCTGTGTTATAGTTGGTTTTTTGTTTTTGTTTTTGTTTTTGTTTTTTTCTGAGACAAGTACTGTCTATAATGTAGCTGTGGCTGTCTTGGAACTTGCTATGTAGATCAGGCTGGCCTGAAAATTCATAGAATTTTACCCGACTCTTCCTCCCAGGGCTGGGATTAAAGGCGTGTACTGCCACATCTGATTTACCATGTTCATTGTTGTTATTGTTCTGTTCATGTTTGAACAGTCATGTTGGTGAAACTTCATGGGTGTAGCTTCTGACATTACTAGGAGATACAATCTCACAATAGATTCCCCAATACTCTGTCAGTTAGGTATTGTTCTAGCAGAAGCCTAGAGTTCCATTATTGTACAGGCCAGGAACGCCAGACTAGGTTGGGCTCTGAATGTGGATCCAGGGCAAGATCTGACAGTTGGGGAGGTCAAGTAGACTCACTGTGTTACATTTTCTAGAAGGTGGTTCATTGTCTGGCTGTATGGAGAAGTTGAATGAGGCACAGATGGGACTGGTGAATGGTGGCAGATATGGGGCTTCTGGCAGGAACCTACAGGTTGTTTCTGGTATAGACATGATTTGCTGGACTAGGCAGGGTCATTAGAAGTGGGGCCTCGGCTAGATCGGGCCAGTTCGGGGAAAGTCACAAATAGGGAGGTCAGGGAGACATGCTGCAGCATACTTTCACAAAGGTGGGAGTAGGTTTGGCTGAACACAGCTTCATGACAATACTTTTGATTGTGTAATTTATATATACACCATGAAAGTGAATTCTGTTTGTGCTCTGATTTATTTTCTGATTGCCTAGAGATGGAGAGGAAAATTGTTGACATTTGCAAGATATCTACTTTACATAAGCATAGCTATGATGCATTGAAGAGATTACTTTCTCATATAATGGAAAAGTTGAGAAAAATCATTCTTCCTGACAAAATATTGATGATGATATTATGCAGCTCAAATGGTTTTGGATTTAATACCATGTTATAGTATACATTTACTGGGTCAGATATTGTAAGACATAAACTCTCCTGGGAATATTGCTTCAAGTCAAACTTGTAAGAAAGGAGAATTAGCTTTGAGACATTGGATCTGCAGTTTCACAGTGAGACTTTTTCTCAGTAAAATTACTGAATTCCATTGGCTAATTGAAGGTGGGTGATGCCCACACTTAGATAGTAACCCAAGTCATCTTTGGCCTCTACTATCTTCATATTATACTGTGTTCCTTTGTATCCCACACTCTAACACAGCCTCTTTTCTTCCATTCTCTTAATTATCAACTTTTCTTTCTTTCAGTGCAGTTAGTTACCCTGAAACCAAAGATAGAAATGAATTCACAAATTACCAGTGACACTCCTAGAATTAAATTTATGCTTTCTGTAAAAGAACTATCCACAGTACAGAATTTGCATCAGTCAGACATTGGGATTCTGTTTTCTGCTAAAATCTGAGGCAGATTTTAGTTTGCAAGGACAGTTAGCCTTCTAATTCTTGTCATTTAATATAGTCCATGCCTTTACAAGCATAATATATTTTTATACATATTTGTTTATGTGTGTTAGTTTTTGGTGTGTATGTTCACACAAAGCATGTGCTCATGAAGGTATGTGTGTACATAAGCATAAATGCATGTGAAGCCCAGAAATTAGTTCAACACCTAATTTCTCCCCCCTTATTTATGGATACATAGTCTCCCACTGAGCCTGGAACTCATGGAATAACCTAGGCTTGCTGGCAGTAAGCTCCAGAGATCCTTATGGACACATGCCACTGTGTAGCATTTACATGTATCTGAGAATCCAAACTCAAGTTCTCATGCTTGTCTGGCATGAACATTATTAACTTAACCATCTTTTCAGCCCCTTACACGTATTTTCAAACTTTTTGTAGAAGCATCAGAAAAGAGTTCAATTAATTTAATTATATTCTTTAATAAATCAAAATGGAATTATATTACCAATTAACTCATATAATTATTACTAGTGATGTTCTTTCCATTCCTTTGTTGTATTAAGCATTTAAAGTAGTCATTTATTTTATGCTGTGAGCATTTGGACTCAGAGCAACCACATTCTAACTTCTCAGTGTCTAAATGGTGCAGAAGGTAACATATCTATCAGACAGGGAAGCCTAAGTCAAAAAATCCAGAACTGGTCACAAACTCTGAAATCTATATCAAATAGCCCAGACCTCCAGGAAATTAGGAAGGCAGTTGAGGCATAATAGGAATTGCAAAATAATAATAATAATAATAATAATAATAATAATAATAATAATAAAACCTGAGGACATTTTGACCCTGTGAATATAAGAATCACATTAACACTTCACCACCACCTTTCATAATGAGAGCCTGGGTGCCGTCTTTGCTCTACCTCATTTCCTCAGTAGAACTTCCCTACCTAATTTCTATTGTTCCACAGCTCTTCTAACATCAGCATGAAATGTTATTTTTCTCTGTAGCTGAATCAATTTCCCATGTTTATTGACATTTCCACTGTGGTATTTTAAGCTACAATCCTGTCTGCATAAACCCATCAACTGTACCTTTTCAAATATTGTATCTCTCTTCCTCTGAATGGAACTTAACTTAAAAATAATCAAGAAGGAAGGAATCCTGTAGTAGAGGGGGAGGAAGGCTTGCAGGAGCCAGTAGGGTCAAGAGTACCACAAGAAAACTCACAGAACCAGCTAAACATGGTTCATGGGTCTCACAGAGAGTGAACAGACAACCAGGGAGCCTGCAAGGGACTGACCTAGGCACTCTGCATATATGTTTCAGTTGTGTAGCTTGGTCCACTTTTTTAGGTGAGATAGAAACCAGATGCAAAGGAATCTCCCACAAATCTACAAGGATGACCCTAGCTAAGACTGCTAGCAATAGTGAATACATAGCCTGAACTGGCCATCTCCTATGACCACATTAATGATTACCCCAACTGTCATCAAAGAGCCTTCATCCAGTAACTGATGAAAACATATAGAGACTCACAGCCAAACATTATTCTGAGCTGGGGGACTCCAGCTGAAGAGAGGGAGGAAGGATTGTAGGAGGCAGAGGGGTCAAGGAAATCACAAGAATACCCGCAGAAATAACTAACCTGCTCATAGGAACTCACGGAGCCTGACTCCAAAATTAAGGAGCCTGCATGGGACCCACCTAAACCCTCTACACATATATGACAGTTGTATAGCTTGGTCTGTTTGTGGGACTCCTAACAATGGGAGCAAGTGATATCCCTCATGCTTTGTCTGGCTCTTGAGAACCTATTCCTCAAACTGGGTTTCCTTGCCCACCCTTAATACAAGCAGAAGTGCTTAATCTTACCACAACTTGATATGCTATGCTTTACTGATACCCATAGGAGGCTTGCCAGTTTCTGAACAGAAACAGAGGCTGAGTGGATTGAGTGGGGATGGAGAGGAGGTGGAAGGAGAAGAGGGAGGAAAAACTGTGGTTGTGTTGTAAAATAAATAAATATTTTAAATTTTTAAAAAAGAAGGAAAAGAATTTTTTAAAAAGTAGAAAACAACAACAAAAGAAGAGGTCTTTCTGCTCACAAAGTTATTGTTACGGAATTAATAAAAAAGTTGGATGAATGGACAAACATCCCCACCTTGGTGAAACCTCAGACCCACAGTTCTTTCCTATCAAAAGTATTGTGAACCACCTGCTATGAGCAATTGGACCCCATTGGCAACATCAAAGAGCATTGTGAGGATAGGTTTCAATCACTGAAGTTCATTTATTTCACAAATTAGCTGGCCATAAATCTATCACTGATAACAAATCTTATATACTGCTTCATCAAAAGATAAGTTTTTATTGCATCTCAAATAGGGACACTTTTTGCTCTGCTGTCTCATATTCAAGCAAACATATATCTTGTTTATTAGAATTAGAATCATACAGATTTTACTGACTTACTGTTATCACTGGAGATAATTTGACACATTCTGTTTTCCAAACACCATATGAGTATTTTCATGTCTTTAACATTTACAGGTTTTATATTAGAATAAGCATAAAGAAAAAACAGACTTCTGTTCAACCAAAGAGCAAGAAATTAGCATGCTGAATGATTTAAGGCTAAGTAGATAGAAATTAATTTTACTGAATTCATCAGACTATGAGGAAGTGAGTGGCAGCTTATAATCTTGTGCTCATGAATATAAATGTCATTTGAAATATAAAGTGGGATTGCTGGTTAGACACAATCTGCAATGGTGGTTCAGGTATTTCTTCTGTACTGGGTAACCAATCTTGCTTGGATAGATACAGATAATTATGTAGGTGATAGATAGATAGATAGATAGATAGATAGATAGATAGATAGATAGATGGAAACTACATACATAGATGGAAACTACATACATAGATGCATAGATGATAGGCACATAAAATAGACAATATACTGATCTGTACATAGGTGATATGCAGACACACATATATGTGTGTGTATGTGTATATGTACATATATAGTAGATGGATATATTTTTATATATAGATGATAGAGATATAATTACATTAATTAATGTCTTTAATATATATTTTGGAGTAGGAAGGTCATAAGAATCACTTTAAAATGTTCTTTGGGATCTAAAATTTACAAGAAATTTTTCACAGCTGCTTTCCTGAGGTCAATGAGAAATTGCTGGCCATTTATTTTCTTATTAATTTAGCTGCATATTAAATGGTAAGGATAATGGTGTTAAAATTATTGCTATCAGTGAGTATGTATAGTTTATTTGGGATTGAAAACTTGCTTATAGAAAATAATTGGTATAGAAGGTGCATTTTATACTTTATATATCTTGGTAAAATAATTCAACTTCAGGTTTTGTTATAAATTGTATAGGCAGTATCATTCAGTTCCAACTAGCCTATGATCAAGATTAACAGTTCACAGAACTCTCCATCTCAAGTCATACTCTCTATCAATGTACACAGTGGAAACAAAATCATCCGCGTCCTAAAGAAGGCAAAACTGTGAAGGTTCAAGTCATCAGGATCTTTAGCTCTTGTTTCTACTCAGAAGACAACATGAGGAGCTGGACCAACAGGATGCTCAGGGGGCAAAGGTGACTGACTGTTGCCAAGCCTGACAACACACACACACACACACACACACACACACACACACACACACACACACACACA
>CABHPQ010170105.1:43856-55143 GCA_902168405.1 Peromyscus aztecus
TGTGTGTGTGTGTGTGTGTGTGTGTGTGTGTGTGTGTGTGTGTGTGTGTGTACATGTGCTTTTCCTATACATATATATTTGTTTCAGGTAATTTTCAAGTCACAGATTTGGGAAGCACATCTTCAAAGATAACTATATTAGTAATTAAATGCTATTTATGTATGTGCTCTCAGCCAATGCTTGGAAAAAGAGAAAATAAATACCATGCTTTAGAATTACTGGTAGAAAATTAAGATTTATTTAGCTCTATAAATTATATACTATGAAGTCTCTATTTCCCCAGATGCAAATGCTCAGTCAGGTTACTTTGCAAAGGTGGCAGACAGTTGAACTGGTTCTTAACTTAAATCTTTCGTCACATAATCCTTATTGAAAAAATGCTTAAGGTAAAAAACGATTGTCTCAACCTTGATGTGTGAAACTTTTCAGACTTAAAAGTGAAACTTATATATGTGCTTACATGCAAAATCATTAACAGAGTAATAAAATCTAAGAGATATTAATGGCTAATGGTTAATTTCTAAATAGTGAAGAAAAATGACTTTTCTTAAAATTTGACTTAAAGAATGAAGAAATTTAATTCAATCCCTCGCCTGTTATACACAAATAATAAACCAGTATTAGGGATGTAGCTGTTATCTGGTCCACTGGTTCTCAGCCTCGGGCCATGACCCCATAGGGGTAGCATATCAGCTATCCTGCATATCCAATATTTACATTATGGTTCATAACAGTTTATGGTTTATAATTACAGTTATAAAGTAGCAATGAAATAATTTTATGGTTGGAGTCACCATAACATGAGGAACTGTAGTAACGGGTCACAACAGTAGGAAGGTTCAGAACCACTGACATAGCCAATAATTAAACCTTTTTCAAAGTTCCTTTCTTAGTTTTTAAATGGCAAGCTGATGAAGCCGCTTGACTTAACAATTATGTAAGCATACATAGTCAATTAGTTTAATGAGACATAAGCTCAATACCTAAGTATAAATTAATAACTCCAAATGTATTAAATTTATATAAACAGATATAAATGTTAAATTTAAACAATTCTAATATGTTTACATTGAAATGTGTTAATTAGGTTCATCGTTTGTTTATATGATCTATATTAAATATTTGTATTTGTGTGCTTTTGATATGCAAATACACAGACTATCATGAGATTTTTGTCCAATATTAGTGAAATTATATCATGTGTTAACATAAGACAATATTTTACTTTTCCTAATATTTCTATTTTAATTTCCATTCTCTTTACATTGACTTATTTGTTGCATCTGTGAACGTGTGGGGACACATGCTTGTCCTGGCACTTACACAGAGGTCAATGGACAACTGGAAAGATCTCTTTCCTTCCTTCACTAAGTTGGTTCTGGGGTCACCTTGAGGTCATCTGGCTTGGCACCAAGTACTCTTATCCACTGAGTCATCTCTCTGCCCTTATTTTGTTTTCCTGTAGTGAATATGTCATTACTTTGTTGACATGAAATACTAACAAATGAAGTACTAGATTGAATCTCAACTGAAGTTTAGCTGTTGCAACAGTTGACGCCTGACATCCCTAGATTCAGAGGCAGGATCAGAACTCTGTGCTGCATAAAGAGTGTAACACCTGTGTAGGCCATATAGTGGGATCCTGTCTCAGATGCAAAATCAGACATATTCTGATAGTACCATGTACATTTTTCCTAAGTTTTTACATGCTAATGTGAGTTTTCTAGAATATGAACTTAAGCCAGTTAATTAGACATACCTGTAGAATAATAATAAAAATGTATTCATCCCTTCTTAGTTCTTAAAATGAAATCCATGTGAGCAATAATATTCTTTTTATGTGATGGCATATTTGAATTCTTACAGCCTAAAATGTGTTCAGATTTGGAGATTATTTCATAAAATTATAAATACTCTGAATGCTCAGTGTTTTACTTAAGCATATATTCATCCACTAATTCCTTAAATGTGATCATATAAGAGGTTTTAAAGGGTTGTTAAAATATATTTTATTCGAATTCTTAAGTGATAGGTCATCTTGCACTTGATGAAAGAGGTTTGATTAGTGTGTTTTATATTGTTTGAGGATATGCAATGTCATAATTTTTTTCTAAATGAAGTAATTATCTCACTGACTTCTTGTTGCTAAAAATGTACTACAATACTGTCCCCTTTAGAAAGCACCATTATCTCCCCATTGACAAGCTCTTTCCTAACATTCACTGCGTATCTTATTGGGCTTGGTTGCATGAATTACAGTGTGTGCATATCATGCTCTAAGCAGCAAGTAGAGTGAATCCATTGTTACAGTTCGAACCTTCCTGTGCTCAAGCTACTTAACCTTGAATGGATACACATCTGCACCCTCTCATCCATTAAGTAAATTGAATGCATTTCTCTCTGTGATAACTAAAGAAACAAGAGGCAAGGCAAACAGAGAAGGGATATATTCATATGCAGTGTTCTGAGCTCCGTCTCCTAGGTGATGTGTTGCTGTGGTTAGTTCTTCCGGGCCAAAGAAAATCTACATTTGGTTTATGGTTACAAACACAGCTATTTCATTGTTATTGGTACTGCCCATACAGACAACTAAAGCTGATGTAGTTGCAAAAAAAATGACTTAATGCAGCTTTAGTTAGAAGGAAAGCAGAATCCCTTATGATGAGCCTGCTTACTTGCTTTCATTCCGAGTACTATGGCTACGGGAACTGTTGCCTCTGCAGCATCACCTTCAAGTTGTCTACTGATCCCTTTCCCTAAGACCAGGACACCAAACATCTCTGTCCTGCAATGCCAACTGTGGATGCTTTACCTCATGGAGATGAGACTTCTCGAGAACAAAAGTTTTACATTGAGGTTGGAGAGATGACTCTGTGGTTAAGAGCATTTCTTAGTTCAGTTCTCAGCACCCACATCAGACAGCTCATTATTGTCTATAACTATCTCCAGGCAAAACCAAAGACTCTGTTCCCTGAAGACATATACATTCACATTCATATTCCTACACCTAGACACATATACACATGATTAAAAATAGTAAAAATTAGTCTTAAAATGTTTTGTTTATGCTTCATTCCTTTTAAAGGCTTGTATTTAGAAGCCTAATGATCCAATATGTGTAAGAACAGTCTTCACTTTATATTTTTCTTATTTCAAATAAGTCAGATGTTCATTGAAATTAATAATAATAACTGTAAAATGTATTTATTTTTGGTGTCACATCTTGCCCTGCCCCTTCCTGCTGTAGCTCTCCTACACTTTCCGGTTATCATGAACTGAACAGCTCCACTCTGTCCCCTCCACAATGGACTGAAAACTCTGATACTATAAGCCAACACCAGTGTAGTCCCCCTTAGGTTGTATCAGACATTCTGTCTAGGACAAGACAGACAGCTGGCACATACATAGCATAGGGTGATAGGGGAGTTCCCTATGTTGTTGACTTAAAAGTAAAGTTGACAGAATAAGCACAAACCATAACCTTCAGTCTTACTTCTTGCACTGACAACATCATAAGGCAAAAGTGATACGAGAACAGAAAGTAGGTTCACAAAGATGCTTAAAAACATGCCTTTTTCAGAGCTCCAACCGTAGTTAATGCTCTCTGGGTTTGGGGGAATGACATTTAACATTTCATCTCTAAGTGGGACACACTATTAAAACTTCCCATCTATAATAAGGAGACAGAAAGAATTTCCTCAAAGGGTTTTTGTAATGATGAAGCTAAATAAGGTAATGTCTATGCAGAGTAAAACCTGCCTAGCATCCTCTCATCACCCAGTACTTATCTGTATTTCCTGCAGAGTGTGGGAAGGGGAGTAGAAAAAGAATTTTGAAACTTGGATAAAGAACTAACATGAGACCTGAACAGTAATGTCAGCCTAGGTAAAGTACTTGAGATTTTTCAATACAACTTTTCTCACTTGTAGCATAAACTGCCTGTCTATACTCATTATCTGCTACTGTTAGAGCAGTTGCTAGAAATTAGCAGGTTAATTATTTAGTGGAAACTTTGTTATATTTTCCAGCATCCCCACGTCAGAAATCCAGCAACTGCGTTCCATCTACTTTGCAGAGTCTTCCTGGAATCCCCATTAGGTTATGTTGGACCTTGTTCTCAGTTCTTAGAAGACTCACTGGGGACCCAACTGCCTTCATGTCTATTCTAGTCATGAGAAGAACTCCCTTCCTTGTGGCTGTAATCCTGAGAAGTTGGCTTGTTAATGTCAGGTGCACGGAGGTGACAGAGCACATAGAAACCACTCACACACTCTGCTACCTGATTTTCCATCTAACTCAAGGGGACCGGAAGGCTCTCTTTTGTCAATCTGTGGAGGCAGCATTTTAGATGAGCCCCTCCAATCATGGTGACATGGCATCATTTTGATTTACAACGAGAGCCAATCACCTAAAGTCAGCTTAAAGCAGAAATCAGAATACTCTGAGCTTTACAGATGACCAAAGACCAGAAATTGTTGATCATCGGCGATGAATTAATAGAAGTAAATGCAAGATTCTTAGAGCAATGATCAGAAATATCAAGAAACGGATTAAAGTTTCAGAAGGGATTTTTCAGAGGTGTGGAGTTCCAGCTTTTAATTGTGGGAACTCATGTTTCCCATAAAAGGAAAGGAACAGTAATAGTTTTGGAGTAAAAGAAGAACCAGGGCTTTAGGGCTGGGGCTTTATAATTCTTGACCGTTAAGCTCAAGTCAGTCAAGGCTGGGACTGTGAAGTAGAAGATGGGAACAAGATGCCTAAGCGTGTAAGTCAGAGATATTATCAAATTACTAGAATAGAAAGAAATTTAAACAAATGAAATTGTATTCTAGCATCTAAACTGACATGTTTATTCTGAATAAATGTTAAACCAATGAGGAAAACCTATCTTCAGGGAAACCAGGGCAGCATATGTGGCCAACCTTAGAAATGAGAAAAGTGTATGAGCATTAAGAAGAAATGATGTTTTAATGATATGGGGAAAAATGACTAGGAAGGCAAGGGGAAAAATAAAAATATAAGAAAAATCATGATTTCCACCCTAGATGAGGGTAAAAGAAAAGAAGAGAGAGATTATGTATATATGTGAGAGTAAGGGAGGAGCCATGGAAGTGTGAGGCAGGGTTCAGAAGATGGAAATACTGGCACAAGCATTCTGTCAGGGTTTAAAGACATTGAGTGTGTTTGCAGGGCGTGGCCTCTCTGCTATCTGTAATACCCCCTATATGGCACATTTGCCAGCCCATCATGTGTTTTTTGAGTGCTTTGTGAACTCCTTAAGCACAAGCCTTGGACAAATTCTCATTGTTGAATCTCCAGAAATAAGGACAGTGTGTAGATCAATAATAGGCAACTAAAAGTGATCTTTTAAGTGAAGAGTTAGCAAAAGAATATACAAACACGCACAAAAATAGACTTGTGTGCAATAAGAATATAGGCTATGGGAATGTATGGCTTTTCTGAGATGTAACTGAAAGTGTGTTTACCCTGATAGAAAGTACAAAAGAAATTACTCCAAATCAGTCTAACATGGCAAATCAAGGAGCTCACTGGGAATTCTTGCAGGAATAAGGATAATCCAAAGGCAGAGTTACCACTGAAGGGTCCATCGAAGCATGGTGTCCTGCATTACTTTAACACCAGTACAAATTGCAGGCAACTGCCCCAAAATATCTCCCCCTTTCATTAATTACTTACCTTTTTTTTTTTTTTCAAGACAGGGTTTCTCTGTGTAGCTTAGTGCCTTTCCTGGAACTCGCTTTGGAGACCAGGCTGCCCTCGAACTCACAGAGATCTACCTGGCTCTGCTTCCCGAGTGCTGGGATTAAAGGCTTGCGCCGCCGCCCAGCTGCTTACTGTTTTTATCTGACCTTTGGCAAAGGACTTGTGATGCTTGTAGTGTTGTTATGATTTTCCTTAGTTTCCTGAGCCTGTGAGCCCTCCTTTCTCCAGCACAAATAATATAGCTACCCAATAGATAATAAGAAATGATTAGTGTCTGAACTAGCCTACAGCAGAGGGATGAAGAATCTTTGAGATTCCTAAATGTGTGATAAATGGATATCAGGTACGAAAAAAATGGAAAAAGAAAAAAAATACCAATACTTCCCAAAGCAGTTGATTATTTTTAAATTTATTTTAAAAAATTACTTTGATTTGACTTCCAAGCACAAATTATTATATTTTTTAAAGAAAACAACTTCTAAATGTCTGATTTTACATCCACATTTAGACATCTCATCTTTATCCAAACCAGAAAGCAATAACCCCAGAGTAATTCTTCTGAAGTTGTCAAACTCTTTAAAATGTGAGAACTAGGGCAACTAAAAGGACAAAATTTTGCATATTTCCCACTCAATTATTTTTACGGAGATGATTTTGTAATTGAAGTGTGTTTGCTGGGCAACTGACACTGGCCAGATAAAAAAGGACCAGCAGCCAGGTCTAAATTTCTCAGTGGTGGTGAGACTCCAGTGATAAAAAAAAAAAAGAAAAAAAGAAAGAAAGAAAGAAAAAAAAAAAGAGAAAGAGAGAAAGAAAGAAAGAGAAAGAGAGAAAGAGGGAGAGAAAAAGAAAACAGAGCAGAAATGGATGCAAAGTAAACAACCACCTAAACAACAATCAGATGACTTGTGACTTGATTTTTGATGTTGCCTGGTCATTACCAAATCCTCTAGTATGCTTATGAGGACAATCCATAATCCTGTGGCAGTTTCCAGTACATCTAGGATATTACATGGCCAGGTCTCCTTTTCTGCACAAGTGTGTTCTTTCATTCACTCCTTCATTTAGAATAGTAATGGTTTTGGGAAACAAGAAACACCTTTGCCCCATAGTGTTTGCATCCTTGCAGGGGGGAAATAAACGGAAAAGATAATTTCTTAAAGGAGCCACTGCCATGCAAAGAATAAATCAAGGAACTTTTATCGGAGACATTTGACAGGGGAAAGAATGCCTCTGTGCAGTGCAGTATGCAATAAAGATTGGCAGGCCAAGTACAGAATGTTAAATATGGTTTAGAAAAATGCAGACTCCCAGAAAAAAAAAAATCTCTCGAAGACTCAGCATTTTCTAAGAGTGGTACTTATGTATATTTTAACGACCTGTTAAAGCCATAAATGCATGCTTTTTATGGTTTTAATTACAGAGTAAATTTCCTAATGTTATAAAGTCCTAAATGGCTATTGGGAGAAAAAATCCTCCTGCTAGTTGGATGGTATTAAGATGATACACAGATTGGCTATTAATGGGTTTTGTGCAAACTGCTTTACTTGACTACTTACCATCCTGCAGCAACTTGACATGGAAATGAAATTAACCGAACTGGGATTTAATCCTCTCCTTTGCCCCAGCTACATGAGTGTGAACTAATGAATGTGATGAAGCAGGAGGACTGTGTGAGAAACTAGTTAAATGAAAAGAGATGCAAGGATGATTCCCAGCTTCTCTTCAGTGGTAGGGGTAGGGGGATGCAAAGTAGAGCAAGACTGTGATGTGGAGGAGATCTTGGCATTTCTGGTTAATCAGAAAGGCACCAGTTGTCCCGGTTACCTAGTCTATGAGTAAATGGTCTTGGAGCTGAAGAGATGGCTCAGCAGTTAAGAGCACTTGTTTCTCTTGTAGAAGACCTTGGTTCAGTTCTGAGAACACAGGTGTTAGCTCACGACTTCCTGTAATTCAAGGTCCAGGGAATCAGATGGCCTATTCTGACATCCATAGGCAACACGCACACATGTGGTACAAGTACATACATTCAGGAAAACACACATATACTTAAATAAATGTAAAAAAAACTAATAAAAATTAAAGATGTATCAATATTTTAAAAATGGTCTTCAGGACAAGCAGGGGCATGTGTAAGTATGGAGGCTCTTTACTGTGCTTTGTGGGGATATACTTTCCCAAACTTTATGCCATTCTATTCACAGTCTTTACCAAATCTTTCCTAGCCTTGATGGAGTTACAGAAAAACTAATAAATTCTACTTCCTTTTGATCTAGGAACCCCTGTAATCTATTTGAATATTTATTCATGCAATTGAATCCTTAGAGATAATGTAGTGTAGCTACATTATCTCATTCTATAGTAATGTGCTTTACAGAATGCCATCTGCCAAGTATCATTTAAGATAAAAATGATAGTGAGATGTAAAGGTGGAGCTGATGGGGCCCAGTGGGTTTTCCACAGTGTGGTATGGGACACAGTGAGAACGCCGACTCACCTATTACTGTGAGGAACGCTTCCATTGTTCTATTTCTCACTTGTTTGATTTAAAAGTCACTTTATTAATTCCCTATCTCCCAAGTGTGGGAACTTTTCTCATTGTCACCAGAGGTTCTTAAAATAAAAACCCTTTGCCACGTTTTTGTCCTCAAGTCTTTTTGCTGCTCAGTGTAAACCCATGGCACTCATCGCAAAGGTCCAGCTGTTCAGTTCACTGGGACTTCTTTCTCCATAAACACTCAAGCTATAGGCTCTAAACAAATCAAAGTCTATCAGTAGGTTTTGTGTATCATAGCATGACTGCTATATGAAATTATATTTTTAACATACTTGAGTGACATGCATGTCAGAGACCAGATTACTTTTTGCTGTTGGTCAGTGATACTCAGTCAAGGTTTTATGATGCCTGTGCCAGAGTATTCTATGGTGAGATATGCAATGACCTGAGTTAATAAGCTTCTATAATTTGAGTCTGGAATAATCCACCAATGTCCATGCATTAATGCCCTCATCTCTAGGTTCATAACTTTAATTCCTGACCTTCAATTAACATTTATCTTTTGGTATTGCTCTAAAATTCAAAGATACTACCACTTAAGAACAAATTCTAACTTTCAGCTAATATAGTATTTTAGCTTTCCAGTGGACCAATTTGTATACTTGAACTTGGTGGAACCAAAGAGATCATTGAAACTCCAAAAGGGTAGCTATTCCTTCAGCATACAGACCTTACTCAGCATACCACACCCCACTGCTGTTGGGCTTCCATTATTCAAATCACATCCTGTGCCACTGAGAAGAATATCTTTAAGGGTAACTATGGGCTGATTTTCTTAACACATGAGCTCATATCCAAAGGGACATATTTGCAACTGATTTAATAATGTATATCTAAGATAAGAATTTTTTTAAACATAGAATTTTGCCTGGTTTATGATGGTTCTATATGTTCTTTTAAACAGTAAATAATGCTTGGATGAACTTAAGCAAAGGAAACAATTCTATGTTTGAGTACAAGAAAAATTATAGACAAAATAGTCTCAAATACTGTTCTCAAATAACATTTTACTTTTCAAAGAAACACTTATATGGGTATAATATATGTATACCTATATACATAAATAACAAATTAAACTTAACAGTAACTTTTTGTATTCTTGAGGGATCTCTATGAAATGCTTATATTGTATTCAATTATAGTGAAGTGCATTATGTACCACAATAACAATTATGCTGAATGCAGGTAAGCACTTACTCTTCCTGAAGGGATGTTTCGAATATTTTGAAAATTTATGTTGTTTCCTTTTGGTTAGAATAACAAACAATACCTAAATTTCATAACTACTGGTTGTATTTTGAAAAAAAATAGGAACCCTCAATAAATTTTAACTCAAAAAGCCAGAAAATCACTTATCTTCTTAGTAGCAAATTTTACTTCATAATCTAAAAGTAAGATAGTCTATTTTTACTTGATACTTTGGATTTGATGGATAGCTGTCATTTCTCTCAAAAGATTTTGAACTTACAATCCTGAAACTACCTGATTAGCAAAACCTGACTAGGTAGAAAAAGTGATTAGGGGAGGGAAGCTGTGGTGTCTAAATGAGAAATGTGTCACTCTTGCTGTTGCTGCCCAGTGGATTGCGACTTTAGAACCTGAATACCTGCTGTATTGATGACAATAGGTTAAGACAGTGACCTTTGAAATCAATAAAGTCTGTCCTTTGCCTGAAAAGCTTTTGAGTTCCTAGCTAGAGTTCCTGGCTACACTCTCTCTGTCCTCAGTTACCCCTAGTTGTTATTCTAGTGGTAAATATAAACAAAGATCAGCTCCACCTACTTAGAGTGACTCCTTCCTGAGCCTTAATGTGTGCATGCTCACCTAGAGAGCAAAGTTAGCTCTTGTGTGATTAGAGTGTTACAAATTTTTCTACCTCTTCCACATCCTTTAGTAAAACAAATGCATTCACATTACAATCAAGGAGATTTCTACCTCTTTTGTAGAAATACAACTACAGTCATAAAATCTTCCCTACTATGGCTGGGACTTAAAACACACCAACAGCTTAAAGGACAACTACATATGTAATTTATACAGCATTTGTGACTGTTACTATACATGCCTTTCCAGATATTGAGGTGACTACCAGATGAGCTGTTTACCATTTTTAAAAATATTTTGGTGATTTATAAATTTTATATATATTATAAAAACATTTCAGTTGAATAATGGAGCATAAAACTAATTGATAAATCATCTATCTGAATATTGACTCTGTGAAGGAATTTGTATTTATCACACCTGCTTTCTTACTTTTCCTTTATTTTCTATTCATTTCAGGTATCAAACTGTGAGAATTAACCAAAATATTTGACAAAATAAAAAAATCTGAAAAAACATAGATGCTGCCAATTTTAAGATTAATAAGTGCCTATTTGGTATGGTTAGAGAAAAATCAATACCATCAAAGGAGATAAAATTAAAAAGGATTAGTATGAAAAAGACAGAAAATCCTATTGATTAGAAATTATAAAAAGAAAATCAACCGCTGCTATATAAAATATTTGAAAGCATATTCCATTTGGTTTCAGTCAAAGGAACAAGTTTCAGATTGATTTATCCTTTTTTCTGACTCTCTAATTCAACATGAAAGGATGACTTGCCCAATATGCATTTTACACCTAAATTGGAATTCTAGTTGCCCTGGTTAATTGTAACTGTAAGATTGATACACCCTATAGTAGTGATTCTCAAACTATCGTTTGTGGGGATCCCTTTGGCAAGCCTCTGTCCCCCAAATATTTACATCGCAATTCATAACAGTGGCAAAATGACAGTTATGAAGTAGGAACGACAATAATTTCATGGTTGAGGGTCACCACAATGTGAGGAACTATATTAAAGGGTTGCAGCATTGGAAAGGTTGAGAACCAATGGTCTAGAGTCATCTGGGAGGAGAAGCCTCAATCAAGGAATTTCCTTTAACAGACTGGCTTGTGGGCATGTCTTGATAGGTACTGGATGTGGGAAGGCCCATCCCACCGAGAAGGTGCCACCCCTGTC
>CABHPQ010170106.1:14089-28421 GCA_902168405.1 Peromyscus aztecus
TTTTTTGGTTTTTCTGAGACAGGGTTTCTCTGTGTAGCTTTGTGCCTTTCCTGGATCTCGCTCAGTAGACTAGGCTGGCCTTGAACTCACAGAGATCCGCCTGGCTCTGCCTCCCGAGTTCTGGGATTAAAGGCGTGTGCCACCACTACCCGGCTACACTTCCTGTTCTTCTTGCCTTTCATTTTCTACATTATAAGGTCATTAGTTTGAACCCCCCAAATAGAATATTAATGGAGAAAGAAAGACAGAGACAGAGAGAATTCAACCTCAACCTCATGAAATTCAACCTTTCTTTTTCTTTCTTTTTTTTTTTTTAGGTTTCTTTTTTTAAATTTATTTAAATTTTTTTATTCATTTTACATACCAACCACAGTTCCGCCTCTCTCCCCTCTTTCCACTCCCTCTCCCACTCTCTCTCCCCCATCCACTCCCCAGAAAGTGTAAGGCCTATTATGGGGAGTCAGTGAAGCCTGGCACATCAAGTTGAGGTAGGGTCAAGCCCCCCTCCCCTCTGCATCAAGGCTGAGCAAGGTATCCCACCATATGGGCTCCAAAAAGCCAGCTCATGAACCAGAGATAGATTCTGGTCCTGCTGCCAGGGGCCCCACAAAGAGACCAAGCCACACAACTGTCACCCACATGCAGAGGGTCTAGTCCTGTCCCATGCAGGAGCCCTAGCTGTCGGTCAAGAGTCCATGAGCTCCCACTAGCTTGGGTCAGCTGTCTCTGTGGGTTTCCCATCATGATCTTGACCCCCTTGCTCATGTAATCCCTCCTCCCTCTCTTCGATTGGACTCCTGGAGCTCCGCCCAGTGCTTAGCTGTGAATCTGCACCTGCTTCTGTCAGTTAATGTATGAAGGATCTATGATGACAGTTAGGGTAGTCACCAATCTGATTACAGGAGAAGGTCAGCTCAAGCACCCTCTCCACTATTGCTAAGTCTTAGCTGGGGTCATCCTTGTGGATTCCTAGGACTTTCCCTAGCAACAGGTTTCTCCTTAACCCCATAATGGCTCCTTCTATCAAAATATCTCTTTCATTGCTCTCCCTCTCCTTCCCTCCCCCAACTCACCCATTCTGTTCCTCATGTTCTCATCCCCCATTCCCTCCTCCCCACCCCTGCCCCAGTTCATCCAAGAGATCTCATCCATTTCCCCTTCCTAGGGCAATCCATGCATCTCTCTTAAGGTCTTCCTTGTTACCTAGCTTCTCTGGGGCTGAGGATTGTAGCCTGGTTATCCTTTGCTTTTTATCTAATATCTACTATGAGTGAGTACACACCATGTTTGTCTTTCTGAGTCTGGGTTACTTCACTCAGGATGATATTTTCTAGTTCCATCCATTTGCCTGCAAATTTCATGATATAATATATATATATATATATATATATATTTACAGCTGAGTAATACTCCATTGTGTAAATGTACCACATTTTCTCTATCCATTCTTCGGTTGAGGGACATCTAGGTTGTTTCCAGGTTCTGCCTATTATGAATAATGCTGCTATGAACATAGTTGAGCAAGTTTCTTTGTGGTATGATTGAGCATTCTTTGGGTATATGCCCAAGAGCAGTATCACTGGATCTTGAGGTAGATTGATTCCCAATTTTCTGGGAAATCACCATACTGATTTCTAAAGTGGTTGTACAAGTTTGCACTCCCACCAGCAGTGAAGGAGTGTTCCCCTTACTCCACATCCTCTCCAACATAAGCTGTCATCTGTGTTTTTTTTTATCTTAGCCATTCTGATAGGCACAACACTGATCTTAAATGGTGAGCTGGGACTGGGAACAAGAGTTATCCTTTCTTGAAAGTCTTTTATATGCCACACCAAGCAATGTCTGGGGTATGGTTATCACTGAATGGGGCTATTATTATTCTCATTTTGACAACAATGAGATTAAGAATCAAAGAAGTTGAGTGACTATGCCCAGTCCACCCTGGTAAGGAGGGACAGAATGAACACATCACATGAAGGCATCAAGTTAGGATTAGGCCTGGCTCTCTGTTTTCCTCTGTCCTGTGTTGGTTTTACATTCTTTGGGACCAAGTGTCATCTCTATAATAAGCTGATTCTTCAAAGATTTATGGATTATGATGGTGTGGCAGATAAGGGCAGGGTTAGATTCTCTAGCTAGTTTTCTGAAAGTTGTATTGCTTGTGATAGGACTAATCCGTGGTAAAACTACTGTGATGGGCAATGTTAATTACCAGTTTGACAAGATCTAGAATCACCCAGGAGATGGATCTCTAGGTGTGCCTGTGAGGAATTATCTTGATTCAACTAATTTTAATCAAGATAAATCAAGATATGGGAAGACCCAAACTGACTGTGGAGAACACCATTCCTTGGGCAGGGATCTTGGGCTGTATAAAGTTTAGAAAGAAAGACAAGCACAAGCGTTCATTTCTCTATGCTTCCTACTGTAGATCGAGCGAGGCCAGGTACTTCAGGTTCTCGCTGCCTTGGGAATTCAACCTTTCCATGATCACCCCCAGACTAGCACTTTGGTGAGTGGAATTCTGAGATCTGACTAGCCTGATCTGGGTCATATGCTTTAACCGTGAAATAAGAACTAGAGCTCTACTGATGAGGTGAATTCAGGATGGTGTAAGGAGTCCAGAGGAAAGCTGAGATAGAGTTATCAGAAACGGGACACTGGGACAAAAAAAATCAATTTCTCTTTAGATGTGTGTACAAATCCCAGAAATATGAATACAGAAAAGGTGGACCCAGGCACTTGAATGTTGGCTCATCATTATATCTTAGAGATATTCATGACTTCATTTTCCACTTGACTATAGGCAGCTCGGCTGAGTTCAGAGAGTTTTATCCTGTGTTCTTTGAGTTCTGAGTTTCCCCCTCTACTTTCTCTTGATTGTGAGAATTTCATTACAGATCCAAAGGCAAATTTTTTAGTGTTGGGGTCCAGGCACACACACACACACACACACACACACACACACACAGGACAGACCTGTATCGGATCAGAATGTATATCTACATTAGTCATATATTTTCATACACAGTAACTCTACTTTTACATGAGTAAGATATTTCATCCAAGGATGGCCTAGAACTCGTGATTCTCCTGCTTCAGCCTCCTAAGTATGGAACTAGGCCCAGCTGATAAATTTTAAAATATAAACAACACTGTAGGGAGTCTAGGATACATTTTTCTGTTCTTTCTTTCTTGATCCATCTTCATTAAGATTAGAACTTCATTTAAATCTAATTTTCAAGAGGAATAATTTTATTAACTTAACACTAAACGTGGTCTCAAACAGTGTAATTTAATGTCAGTGAGTAGCCATATAACATGTGCTACCAAATACTGCCACCTTTTCTCCTCTACTTTTATATCAGCAGTAGGAGTCTGTAGTGACAAAGAGTATGACCAGAAAACTGCTGGCATGAAGCCTTATCCTCACCACCACTACCCCACCAATTCTCAGACTCAGAAGAATAGTATAATGAAGTCAATTCGTTGTGTGATGTTAACACATTAAAAGGTAATATGCCTGTCAACCAGTATTTATTCCCTTTTCCAGGTACTTTTCTGATAGGGTTGATTACATGAGTGACTGATCTATGTAGGATGTTGATAAAGGGAAACTTAATGACTTCTAAAAGCTTCAGATGGGCAGGAGAGATGGCTCAGTAGGTCAAGCACCTGCTGCAAAAGCATGAATCACCAGGGCCCTGTATCAGAGGAGTCTGCGATCCTACTGGGAGATGAGAGGAGGTGAAGTCAGGAACACCCCACAAAGTTTGAGGGCCAGTTAGTCTGGTGCACACAGAAGAAGAACAACAGAGTTCTTGTCTCAAACAAGGTGGACAGCAAGGGCTGGCACACAAGACCATCCTTTGACTGCCACATGTGCCTGAATTCACAGACACAGATATAGACAGACAGACACACACACAGCAGGGGGAGCGCATCTTTAAAAATGAAAGAAAAAAAAAACCTAGAGACTAAACACTAGCTGTTTCTCCAGAGGTCCTGGGTTCATTTCCCAGCACTCACATGGCAGCTTACAATGATCTTTAACTCCAGCTTCAAGAGATATAATGCCTTCTTCTGGACTCTGAGGGAACCAGGCATGCACATGGTACACAGACATATATGTAAGCAAAATACTCATACACATAAAATTAAAAAAAATAAATATTAAAAGAAAAATATCAAATGGAATAAAAAATTACTCTTATTATGTAGGAAAATATTAAGAGATCTGGAGAGATGGCTCAATGGTTAAGAGCACTTGTTGTTCTTCAGAAGTCCTCAGTTACAGTCAAGACCATCTGTAACTCCGGTACCTAGGGACCTGACACCCTCTTCAGACCTCAACTGGCACTGTACTCAGTACACATACATACATGGAAGCAAAACATTCATATACATAAAATAAAATGAGTTTTAAGAATAAATTGAAGAAAACATTGAGAAGCTGAGAATAAGCATTTCTTTTGAATGTGTATGAGTGTTTTGTATAGATTGATTTTTCTTTGTCCCCCACCCAAGCTAGCTCCCAAATAATAACACAGAGACTTTGTATTAATTATAAAAGTTCGGCTGATAGCTTAGGCTTGTTTCTAACTAGCGCTTATAACTTAAATTAACCCAAATCTTTTCATCTACTTTCTACCATGTGACTTTTACTTTTATCCCATTTTTGCGTGTCCAACTCCTTTTGCATCTGGCTGGTGACTCCTTGTCTCTGCCCTTTTCTTCCTAGAGTTCTCTCTGCCTTGAAAATCCTGCCTAGATATTGGCCTTTTAGCTTTTTTACTAAATCAATCACATGACATATCTTCACACAGTGTACAAAAAGATTATTTCTTAACACTTTTGCATGTATGTCTGTGTACCATATGTGTGCTGGGTGTTTGTGGAGGCCATAATGGTGTTAAATCCCCTGGAGCTGGAGTTGAGGCAGTTGTGAGCTATCCTGTGGATGCTGGAAATTGAACTTGAGTCTCTGGGCCAGCAGCCAGAGCCCTTAACTATGGAGCTATCTCTTCAGTCCCTAAATATTTAATTATTTGATAGAAGATTTTATGTTTCATTTGTATACTGGTGAGTGGTTAACAAAAATTAATTTCTAGAATTCTATTAGCATACTTTTAAAAGGAAACATTTGTATGTGAGCCCTCAGGATCTAATAAGAGAATCATAACTGAATGAGTGCATTTTAAATGACCATTTGCAGGACAGGATGAAGTATTATTTATAAGTAAGTCAGCCAGGCACTTTTAGAGGCAAACTCCTATGTTAATACACCTTCAAAGTATCCTTTCCTTTATTTTCAGCTAAAATTTTATGGCGTAAGTTGAACTTGCCCAGATGCTGTCTGCCATTTTAATAATCCAAACATGTGCTCCATGACATTGAGCTAAGCCTAACCCAAGATGTGTCTGCCCCTTTTCTTTCTTATGACCTTAAGTTGAATATGCTAAGAAATATGCGTATTCCTACATTGTCTTCCTCTGTGAACATGTATGAGCTCCACATAAAATCCCAGTACTTCTTTTGTTTAGGAAGGCCATTGCTTTGGAAATAATTCCCATACTCTCCTTACCTGTGATAATAAATCTCTGCTTTTTCAGGGGCTGGCCATACTTGTTTGGGCTTTGCACTCACCAAGATGTAAACCTGCTGCATCTGGTCATGTAAGAGCCAGAGTTAGAAAGAAAATTCAGTACCAGGAAGGGAGGTGTTAAAATAAAAAACAGCACTTAACAATCCAGGAGCCCTATGGTGGTTTCTTGATGGTTGGTATACATCATGCAGTTTTTGAAAAAGCAGTTTGCAGGGCCCCCAAAGACTCAGTTGACAAGTATAAGGTAAGGGTAAGGGGAGGACTTGGAATGGTTTCTTTCTTTAATTTTATTTTTGAGTTTATAACATAATTACAATATTTCTCCCTTCCTTCTCCTCCTGCCAAACCCTCCCATCTACTCCTCCCCACTCTTCTTCAAATGCCTGGCCTCTTCTTTTCACTAATTGTTATTGAATGCACACACATACATGTGTATATATATATATATATATATATATATATATATATATTCTTAAATACAACTTGCTCAGTCTGTGTAATGTTACTTTTTTATTTTACAAGGCCTCATACAGTCCAGGCTGGTCTCAAACTTGCTATGTAGCTGAGGATAGACTTGAACTCCTGATCCTCCAGCCTCACCTCCCAAGTTCTGGAACTACAGTCATGTATCACACCTGACTCAAAGTTTTTTTTAAGTAACTCATTGTTTTCTCTATGAATCTCAGGATGTCATAAACTCATGATCTTATTGCCTCTGTCTCCAGAGTGCTGGGATGTGGACACGTACCACCACGTATGGCTGAATCTCACATTTTAAAAAATTGATTCATTTAATTTTATGTGTATGTGTGTGCCCCTGAGTGCATATATGTGCACCATACGTGTGCAGAAGCCTGCAGAGTGGACCTTGCATTTTAAAGAAACATGGTAGGACACTGAGAAGGAGCTGATCTGAAGATCATCTCTTGAGAAATGCTGCACACACAGAGAAGTTACCACTTCGTGTTTCCTGTACTCAGATATGGGAAACTGTCCAGAGAGAGAGCAGTGAGGGCACGTGGCCAGAAAGTTTGTTTAGAAAGCAAACATGTATGTTTATTTGAGGTTTTGAGGGGTCCTTGAAGGAGATAGGCGAGCCAGAGATGCTTAAGAACAGCACTTCTCAAACTGGAATCACCAGGGATCTTGGTCAATTCAGGTTCTAATTCAAGGGGGTGCCTGGATCAGGGGAATTCTCTCTCTTCCTCCCCCCCCTCCGTGTGTGTGTGTGTGTGTGTGTGTGTGTGTGTGTGTGTGTGTGTTTGTGTGTTCATGAACACTCACCTCTACATGCACACGTACAAGTCAGAGGTTAACATTGTACATGCTCTTACATCATTCTCCTCTACTATAATTATGGTGATAACAATGATGATAACAATGATGATGACTATTGCTATTATTTGAGACAGGGTCTCATTATGTAGCTCTGGCTGGCCTGGTGCCCAGGTTGCAGACCAGGCTGGCCTTGAACTCACAGAGATCCTCCTGCCTCCCCCTCCCAAGGGCTGGGATTAAAGGTGTACACCACTATACCTGGCCCCACCTTATTTTATTTTAATTTGAGACAAAATCTCTCACTGAGCCTGAAGTTCACTGCTTTGGCTAGGCTGACAGGCTAGCAATCCTCTGGGATCCCCAGCACTGGGGTTACAGACACACACCGTCACACCTGCCCAAGACTTCTGTGTCTCTAGCGTGTCCCTGAGTGACACTGCTGTTGCTGGACCCAGGAGCACACTCTGAAGTCTTTAGTCGATAATGAAGAAATGGAACATGGAATGGGAAACCAAGATACGAAGGCCAGCCAAGGTCTGAAATAGACTTAATCCAAATGTTTCACAAATCTGAATCCTGCAGGAGGAAAGAGCTGAGTTAGAACACCGTACAACCCAGACCAGCTGAAAGTAAATCCCCAAGACCCTGGATCTTTCCCATGCTTACCGCAGCTCTCTTCCCTTCTCAGACTGTGTTTGCCGCCTGTGAGAAAGAGCCCAGGGGATAAAGTCACAGGCTAGCTCCTATTCACCTATATCCGGGAAAACAAAACAAAGTTTCTTAAAATAATTACTTGTCCTCTCGCAAATTCACTCCTCACAAACTAGAAAACGCAACTTTGTAACACAGGATAGCAGATTATCCCCCAAAGAAGTTTCCAAAAAGAATTGAGAGCCAGTGTGGCGATTCTTGACTATAATCCCAGCACTCAGGAGGCTGATGCAGGAGCATCACGATACATTTGAGGCCATCCTGGACTATATAGTGTGTTCTGGGCTGGCCTGGGCTATAGAGTTAGACTCTGTCTCACTCATCTCCCCCATAAAATGCTGTTTCAGATCTTGCCCTAAAATCCTGGGTAGTTCTTCCACTGTTAAGAACAACATCCAGAATTCTGAGTTCTGACTTCCTCTGTACTGTGTTTCATTACTGCATCTCCAGCTCTGTCTCTTACAAGCACCAACGCTCTCACACAGGCTTAGTTCCTTTTCTATTCCTGTGATAAACTGTCACATCCAAGACAGTTTGCAGGAGGAAGTGTTTATTGGGGGCTGATGGCTTCAGAGGGTTTGGACCCACAGCCATCATGATTAGGAAATATGGCAGCAGGCAGGCATGGGGAATGGAGCTAGAAACTCAGAACTGAGAGCTCACGTCTCAAACCACAAACAGGAATTAGAGAGCAAATTTGGGGTGTGTAGAGGCTACTAAACCTCAAAGCCTCCCCCAGTGACTCACTTGCTCCAACAAGGCAACACCTTAAACCTTCCCAAACAGCATCACCAATTGGGGATGAAGTATTCAAATGCCTGAGAACACGGGGATCATCCCATTCAAACTACCACACACACTTAGCACAGGCACACCCATCCACAGGGCAGCTCCTGTTCCAAGGCTTCTGCCTCAGTATTTTTGCCAAGCCTTCTTCTATTATCTTCCTAAGCCTGCCTGAAACATAACAATAATGATTAACAGCAACAGTCTAGATTTACATAATTCTTACGGCTCATTAGACTGCTCATTTTCTCAAAGAATTCTGACTGCATCTCTGGAAGATAATAGTAAGTAATAGTAAGTCCCATTTATTTGGGCCCAGAATGACGGTGCATGCCTTCAATCCCAGCATTCCAGAGTCAGAGACAGGCAGATCCCTTTGAGTTTCTGTTCAAGGCTAGTCTGTTTAGATAGCTAGTTTAAGGACAGCTAAAGCTACAAAATTAGACCCTGTCAAAAAACAAAAACAAAACAACCCCCCAAAACCCAAATAAATAAATTCTATTCATTAATTCTTCAGAAAATTTTTGATTATTCTTTTGTGTGTACTAGGCAAAACTGTAGGTACTGAAAAGCTATGCAGGCAAATCCTTTCCCCCAGCAAGCTTACATTTTAGCTTACCAAGACAAATAATAAGTAAACAAGTAACCACAAATTTTGACAATGGGCCGGGTGGTGATGGCGCACGCCTTAAATCCCGGTACTCGGGAGGCAGAGACAGGCAGATCTCTGTGAGTTTGAGGCCAGCCAGGTCTACAAAGAGAAACCCTGCCTTGAAAAACCAAATCAAACCAAACAAACAAATAAACAAACCCCCCTCCCCCAAAAAACCCAAAACTTGACAAGGGATGGAGCTGGAGATGTGGCTCAGCGATTTAGAGCACTGGCTGCCCTTCCTGACATCCTAAGTTCAGTTCCCAGCACCTGAACGGCCATTTACAACAGTCTAAGCCTGTACTTTCATGCAATTCTTGAACAATCTGGTGCTCTATAAATACATGCAGACAAAACACCTGTATACATAAAATACATAAGTAAATCTTCAGAAAAACTGTCAACGAGAAGACAAATGAAGGAGGGGGTGAGGATTCGAGGGTCTGAGGACAGCTGGAGGCAGAGGAAACTGCAAAGGCCCAGGGAAGGCGTGGCATGTCTGTCAAGGGAAGAGTGACCGACAAAGATGGTCTGAGAAGGGAAGGAGGCACGGCAAGCCACGCAGGAGGGAGGGCTTTGTAAGCTGCTCTAGAAATTTGACTTTTTCCTTGAAATCTGATGTAACACCATCATCCATTTTAAAATAGTGATTTAAAATAGTGATTTAGAAATCCTATTTTAAAATAGTATATTTATTGCCTTGAAAATGTACCATGGGCAATGGACCATCAAGGGAGAACAGCTCGGACACTGTAAGGAAGAGGCCTAACTTCACACTGGTGCGGCCATGACGGGCTGCAGACCAACAGTGCTGGGACCAGGCCTCACCATTACAGTAACCAGGAAGAGCCACAGACTGTACCCTGCAGGGGACCAATCAGAACTGAGACAAACAAGCACTAGATGCCCCAGGACATAAAGGATCGCTTACATCACTTGTGTATAGGTTGCCAATTTCCTGGCAGCAATGCCAATACCAATCTCTGGTTGACAAGACTTCTGTTACCTCACTCCTGCCCAATCAGGAGTTCAGCCCCCATCTGAACCAAGAATACTCATTAAAAACGCTGCCACAGCTGAGCTCAACGCTCTCCCTGATCCAACTGCTCTGTCGGAACCAACAGAGAGCCCAAGCTCAGCTTGCAATAAAGGCTCTTTGCTTTTGCGTTTGAACTCAGACTCCTGGTGATGTCTTGGAGGCTCAAGATGTGGGCATAACCTAAGGATGGAGCTATGACAGGATGAGGCACAGCCCAAGGCAGACGCAGTCAGGCTGAGGAGAAGTGGTCAGGGTCTACATCTGGTTTGAAGTCTCAGCAGGCAGAATAAGACATCTTGAAGTTGAGAAGACAAGAATTAGTGACAGCTGAGTCTGGGGACTCTGAAACTAAGATAGAGTCTTTGTTGGTTGCTTCAGTAGAGAAATAAGTTGAGGTTTAAGGCGGGAGGAAAGGGAAGGGGGAAATGATATAACTATATTATAATCTCAAAAAACAAATGAAATAATTTTTAAAAGCTAAAAATAATAGTTAAAGAAAAAAGTCCATGAATTTAGAGGGAGTGAGGGGGAATTGGGGGGGGGGGGTTGGAGGAAGAAGAGGGAGAAATATTGTAATTATATTTTTGTTAAAAATATTTTTTAAAGGATGTTAAGTAATTCCTGCAAAGTCGACTATCTGGTTGTCTGTTACAGATTTAGCCACAGAGTCTAAGTGGCAGTTCCTTCTGCATATGTCCCCACAAAACCAGCCTGGGCCGGAGGCCTGCCCTTCCATTGACCTGACAGAATAAATAGGCCTTTGTTTTCCAAGAATTTTTTGTTAATATAAACACAAGAATGACCTGTAATAAGGTTGGGAGTGGTCTTTGAATTTGGGGGTTTCTAGGGTCTCCCACTCTTAGAAAATACTGTAAAGGTTGGGACTCAGGTTGGGGTGGCTGAAAGATATACACATCTTTAATCCCAGCACTCAGGAGGTAGAGGCAGGTGGATTTCTATGAGTTCCAGGCCAGCCTGGTCTACAGAGTGAATTCCAGGATAGCCAAGGCTACACAGAGAAACCCTATCTCGAAAATAAACAAACAAACAAACAAATAAATAAATAAATAAGTAAGTAAGTAAATCTGGGCCAGGAAGATTGCTTAGTGGGTAGGGTGTTTCAGGCAATGCTTGATCTGATTCTGGCACCCAAGATCCACACGTTAGAAGCAGAGAAACAGCTCTTGCAAGTTGTCATCTGACCTCAATGTGAGCATCATGGAACACATCCCTGCCCTCACACACATACTCATAAACAAATAAACAAATGCATGTAATTTAAAAAACCTTGGGAACTGTTCTAAAGTGTTTGATTCTATAAGAGAATTAATTTTTTAATCCCAGAAATAACTCCTCTCTCTTGAGTAGATACTCTGGCCATACTTTATCTGAATAAATTTAATTGAACAAAAGGAGGAAGGATGACAGGGACTCTCACTTTGGCATTATTCATTTAGAGGAAAACACTGGGAACAACCTAAATGCTCGATAGTGTAGGCCCGGTTGATGAAACTGTGTGTTAACACAGAGCATAGTACCATGCACTCGTTTGGAAAGCCAGAGTAAGTCTTTCTTTACGGTGTGGAATGATGCTCATTAATGTGTTCCAATATGGAAGGATCAGCCATAGAAGAAAACGTAGATATGATTCTGCATTAGTCAAGCCATATGTATACATACACATAAATATAAATAAGGGATGGCTGGAAGCAAGTTCATAAAACATTAATGCTTATCTGGCTAGAGAGGGTTATGCAACTTACTTCCTACTTTTCTATATTACGTGACTTAAAAATGAATCTATCTTAATTATGTAATCAGAAAACCCAAATTTTCATCATAGGAAAAAAAAATCTACTACTTAGGATTTTGTAATTTTGCCTTTTTAATTCTATATTTTGTTTTTTAATATTTACTTTCATGTATTTAAGTGTTTTATCTATATGTATGCAAATGTACCACTTTCATGCCTGGTGCCCATGGAAGCCAGAAGAGAGTGTCAGGTCCCCTGGAACTGGAGTTACAGATGGTTGTGCACCACCATGTTGATGCTAAGGACCCAAACTTGGGTCCTCTGCAAGGGAAGTGTGTTCTCTTAACCTTTGGGCCAGCTCTCCATGCCCTATGTTTTCTTTTTTTTTTTTTTAATTTTGTTTTGTTTTTCTACATGGAGTTTCATGTAGCCCAGGGTGATTTTGAAGTCTCCAAGTGGCATCAGCTGACGTTCAACTCTTGATATTCCTGTTTTGAAGTGCTGTGATCACAAGTGTATACCGTTATGCCAGGCTCTTTCTTTTTTCTTCAATGTTGGAAATCTAACATGGGTCCTTGGATATGTCAGAAAAGCATTCTAACACTGACAAACAGCCCCAACCTACAACTCTAACTTTAACTGTGTTACTAAATTGGTTTTTGCTGTTGTTTATTTATTGTCTGTAGAGGTGTGCGGTATAGCGGCTCATGTATGTACCTATGTGTTCTTGTGTATGTATGCCAGAGGGGGACTTTGAGCTTCTTCCTCAATTGCTCTTACTTTATCTTTTAAGAAAGGGTCATTATTGAATCTAGAGCTCAATGATTCAGCAAGACTAGCTCTGGGGAGCCTCCTGTCTCCGCCTCCCCGGCGCTAGGATAACAGAACCCAGGTTTTGATGAGAGCTCTTGGTATATGGTCAAGAGTGGGGATTGAACTCACGTTCTCGTGCTTGTGCAAAAAGCATTTCACCGGTAGTCCCGGCGGCGGCCGGCAGAGGCAGGTGGGCCCAGCGGCAGCAGGCAGAGGCAATCAAAGAAAGCCAAGAAAAAGCAATTAAACAGATGAAAGAAACATTCCAAGATCTGAAAAATGAATTTGAGACAATAAAGAAAACACATGCTGAGGGAATGCTGGAAATAGAAATCCTGACTAAACAAACAGGAACTACAGAAACAAGCATAACCAACCGAATGCAAGAGATGGAACAGAGAAAATCTGACACTGAAGACACAATAGAGAAAATAGATTCGTCAGTCAAAGAAAACACTAAAGACAAAAAAGTCGTAACACAAAACGTCCAAGAAATATGGGACACCATAAAAAGACCAAACCTAAGAATAATAGGGATAGAAGAAGGAGAAGAATACCAACTCAAAGGCACAGAAAATATACTCAACAAAATCATAGAAGAAAACTTTCCTAACCTAAAGAAAGAAATACCTATGAAGATACAAGAAGCTTACAGAACACCAAATAGGCTGGGTCCAAAAAAAAAAAAAAGTCCCCTCGCCACATAATAATCAAAACACTAAACACACAGAACAAAGAAAAAATATTAAGAGCCGCAAAAGAAAAAGAACAAATAACATATAAAGGTAAACCCATCAGAATAACACCAGACTTCTCAATAGAGACTATGAAAGCTAGAAGGTCCTGGACAAATGTTATGCAGACACTAAGAGATCATGGATGCCAACCCAGACTATTATACCCAGCAAAACTCTCAATCACCATACACGGAGTAAACAAAATATTCCATGATAAAACCAGATTTAATCAATACCTATCCACAAACCCAGTCCTACAGAAAGCACTAGAAGGAAAAATCCAACCCAAAGAAGCTAAACACATCCATGAAAACTCAGGCAACAGATAATCCCCCACCAACATACATCAAAGAAGGACAACACAACACAACCACAAAAAATAACAGGAATTAACAATCACTGGTCATTAATATCCATCAATATCAATGGTCTCAATTCACCTATAAAAAGACACAGGCTAACAGAATGGATAAGAAAACAGGACCCATCCATCTGCTGCATACAAGAAATACACCTTAATGTCAAAGACAGACACTACCTCAGAATAAAGGGCTGGGAAAAGGCTTTCCAAGCAAACGGACCTAAGAAACAAGCTGGTGTAGCTATCCTAATATCTAATAAAATAGACTTCAAACTAAAATCAATCAAAAGAGATCAGGATGGACATTACATATTTATCACAGGAAAAATCCACCAAGATGAAGTCTCGATTTTAAACGTTTATGCCCCAAATACAAAAGCACCCACATTCATAAGAGAAACACTACTAAAGCTTAAAATGCACATCAAACCCCACACATTAGTAGTGGGAGATTTCAACACACCACTCTCACCAAAAGACAGATCTAACAGACTGAAACTTAACAAAGAAATAAAGGACCTAACAGATGTTATGACTCAAATGGGCTTAATAGATATCTACAGAACATTCCATCCTAACACAAAAGAATATACCCTC
>CABHPQ010170107.1:0-12922 GCA_902168405.1 Peromyscus aztecus
TTTAAGGGAGTTGCTTGTTTGGTTTTGAGGATTTCATACATGAGTAAATGCAGTTTTGATCGTATTCACTCTTCCCTACCCTCTCCAACACTCCGTTCTCCCTGACATCCCCCGCTCAAATCAAATTCATGCCCTGTTATTCTGTTGTGTGTTACTGAGTACATATGGGACCCAAATGTCCTTGAGTGTAAGACTGAGCTCTTGAACAGGGGAAACCAAGCCAGTCACTTCAGGAAGGAAACGGACTCTCCCTCAGCAGCCTTGACTGCCTGTTACTCCATAACTGGAGGTGGAACCATGCTGGAATGACTGGAGCGGTGGTGTGCTGCTGAGTGATGGGTATTTCACAGCAGTCTTCCCATTCCCCTGGCTCCTTCTGTTTTTCTGCTGCCATCTTCATTAGCCTTGGTGTAGGGGTTCCGTTATAAATGTCCCATTTGGTGCTGGGACTCCAGGCACATAACTGCACACTGACCAGTCGTGGTTCCCTGTCATAACCTCTCTCTGCTGCAAAGAGTGCAGACTGACGAGAACATCAAAGATGCTGCTTTTTGCTGTATTAAAAGCACCCCAAACTGGGCACAGTGGCCTACACCTGTAATTTCAAGGCGGCATGGGCTGCATAGAACCCATCTCAAAACAAACAAAAATAAGGTTTTAAGCAATAGGATTCCTATTGGTGTTCTTTTATGATTTCAATAGCGTTTAACTTGTTTATGTATTATGCTCTGCCTTCTTTTCACTATTGGTGATAGAAAATTTAAAGTTGGTCTTTTAAAAGTCGAAGCAAGAAGGAGGGGAAGTGGACACAAAGGCCCACCTCTAATCAAGAAGCTGTTTGCAAATGATAGCTCTTGGGAAAGGGAAGATCAGTTCCTTTAGGGACGTGAAATTGACTGTATCAGCCATACTCGACGGCAGGCCTGGTTCACAGGAGAAGATGGCCAGCACAATTTGGACTCCATGTTTTTTAGTGGGCTTTTAAGGGAGAGAAAGAACATGATTTTGGTGGGTAAGGAAAGTAAAGGATCTGGGAGGAGTTGGGGGGGACAAGAAAAGTGACAAGATATATAAAAATACATGAAATTCTCATAAATAGGAAAAACCATTGGCTTTCACCAATATTCTCACATTGAAGGACTTTGGGGAAACTTGTAACAATGAGTTGCAAGTAACTGATGAGGTTACTAAAATTTAGTGATTTCCTCTAATAAACCACACTGAAAATTGTCATTTGATTAGGAAATATAGTGTATCCTTAGGTTTTTAGTTAAATGTATGTAGTTTTTACCATTAGGAAGCATTATTTTCTTGCACATTTCACAAAATTAAAGAGAATAAAAAAAGTAGTGGGATAACACACCTATTAGCAAAGCCCAAAGCAAAAACACAACAGCAGCTACCATCAAGGCTGTGGAAAAACAGAAGCTCACTCACTGCTGTTGTAATACAAAGTGGTATAGCCTCTTTGGAAGACAGGTTAGCACTTTTTTTTTTTTTTTAAACAAAATAACATTCTTCTCATATGATAAAAGCAACCTTTCCTGTTCTCTGCCCAAATGAATTGTAAACTTAAGTACACACAAAACCTGTACACTGTATTTACAGCAGCTTTATTCACAGTTGACAAAACCCAGAATTCAACCAAGACATGTTTCAGCAGCTAAATCAGTAGTTCTCAACCTTCCTGATGCTGTGACCCTTTAATACAGTTCCTCATGTCGTGGTAACCCCCAATCATAAAATTATTTCTTTGATACTTCATAACTAATTATGAATAATCTAATATGCAGGAAATCTGATATGTGACCTCCCCAAAACAGGGTCACGCCTCAAAGGTGGAGAAATGCCAAGGTGAGTGGCTGAACAACGAGGCGTGTCCATACAATGGAATTTGTGTTGTTTTTTCATTTTTTGAGACACAGTTTCTTTTTGTAGCTCTGGCTGTCCTGGAACTTGCTTTGTAGACCAGGCTGGCCACAGATAGCCGCCTGCCTCTACCTCACAAGTGCTGAGATTAAGGCATGCACTGCCCAGCCTCATATAATGAATGGAATTATATTTGGTGCTAAAGTAGGAAAGAATCAAAATATATATTAATTCATGAAGAAAACCATCCAAAAAGCTATGCATGGTAAAACTATGCCATTGTGATTGTCTTACTTTTCTATTGCTGTGAAGAGACACCATGGCCAAGGCTGTGGTGGTATTGTGTTCCCCAAAATATTGTGCACGCTAATAAACTTATCTGGGGTCAGAAAAGAGAACAGCCACAATATTAAACATAGAGGATAGGCAGTGGTAGCACACGCCTTTAATCCTAGCATTCCAGAGGCAGAAATCCCTCTGGATCTCTGTGAGTTCAAGGCCACATTGGAAACAGCCAGGCATGGTGACTCACGCCTTTAATCCCAGAAAGTGAGCCTTTAACCCCAGGGAGTGATGGCAGAAAGCAGAAAGGTATATAAGGCATGAGGACCAGAAACTAGAAACTTTTGGCCTGGTTAAGCTTTTAGGCTCTGAGCAACATTTCAGCTGAGATCCAATCTGGATGAGAACTGAGAGGCTTCCAGTCTGAGGGAACAGGATCAGCTGAGGAACTAGCAAGATGAGGTTGGCTGTGGCTTGTTCTGCTTCTCTGATCTTCCAGCATTCACCCCAATAACTGGCACCGGGTTTGATTTTATTAATAAGACCATTTAAGATTCCTGCTACACAAGGCAACTAATATATATATAAAAAAAGAGTTTAATTGGAGGCTTGCTTACAGTTTTAAAGGATGAATCCATAATCATGGAGGGGAACATGGCAGCCGGCAGGCAGGCATGGCACTTGGAGCAATAGCTCAGAACTTACATCCTTATCTACAAGTTGAAGGCAGAGGGCCAATTAGTTATGTCATGGGCTTTTGAAACTTAAAGCCTGCCCCCAGTGACACATGGTGTGTCACCAACTGGGGACCAGGCATTCAAATATGTGAGCCTACAGGGGCCACTCTCATTCATCCACCTCAGTGATATTCTGTAAAGGGCGAAACTTTGGAGACAGTAAGATTAGTGTTACCAGGGGTGGGGGAAAATGACTAGCATGCAGGGGTTCCAATAGCAGCAAAGACTCTGTGGGACTGAAAGAAACGTGCCTTTATAGTTGTAGCAAAACCCACAGGTTGATAAAAATAATAGTCCCAATGAATTCTAACATAAACCAGGTACTTTCTGTGTTAATGGTGTGTCATTGTAGGCCCATCCATTATAGCAAATGCCCACTCTTGATTGTGTGTGTGTGTGAAGCCATGAGGTATGTAGGAATTCTCTGTACTTCCTGCTCAGTTTTGTGGTGAATGTAAAAAAAAAGTCTTTGTTAAAAAAAAATGGTAAGAAAGGGCTAAATAACCCCCTGGATTTGAATAATGTAAGTCATCATTCTCTGTGTGTCATGTATATGCATTAAACTCATTTAATGTTCACAGATGCCAAATACTTCATTGTAGTTACTACAAGTGAATCACATTTTACCCAGGGACCGAAGTGAAGTTATAGCATGTGTCCAAGTCACACAAGCAAGTGGTGGAATCAGAACTGTAGCCTCAGCTCTGGAGCCTGTGCTTTGAATCACCCTGCTTTTGCTCCAAAATATACTTTGGCAAGAGTTTCATCATGATTTACACACACACACACACACACACACACACACACACACACACACACATACATACATATCCAGTTTTCAGATTCTTTAGTTAACTGGAAGGTTGATGTGTGGGGTTGTTTTCAGAAATGAATTTGAAGCAGTATATTAATATGTTGATATTTTTATCATTGGTCTGTGGAACTCTTCGTCTTACTGGAATTCTTTCATTTTCAACTTTTTTGAGTATATAAGTAATTTTTATATCATAGTGATTATTGAGTCAGACTTGAGAGTAAATACTGGGGTTGGGGATTTAGCTCAGTAGTAGAGCGCTTGCCTAGCAAGCGCAAGGCCCTGGGTTCGGTCCTTAGCTCTGGAAAAAAAAAAAAAAGAGAGAGAGAGAGTAAATACTGTCTGTATTGTTTAATAATATTGTCTTTAGGTTTCATTTACTTTGGAATTTTGGAGATAAAATCTTCTGTCTAGAACAATGTAGATAGCACACCTTACTTAGGAAGCCTGATATGATTAGTAAGCATTAAAAATAGAAACTAAGAAAGCCCTGAACTAGAAAAACAATAAAATGACCCAAAGCAATTCTCATGAAATAATTACATCTAAAGAATAAATTAGGGTTGGGGATTTAGCTCAGTGGTAGAGTGCTTCCCTAGCAAGCGCAAGGCCCTGGGTTCGAACCTCAGCTTAAAAAAAAAAATATATTGACACATTTATGAGAATGTGGTTCCTAACAACAGTTTTCAAAAATGTGTGTGTGTGTGTGTGTGTGTGTGTATGATTCTCTTCACTAAGCCATAAAGTAGTCACATTTACATTGTAGACTTGCAGCTCATTCTCCACAGAATCTTCGGTAAGCTTGCACTCTGTTGACACATAAGATACGGAGGGAGAATTATGGAGGAGGGGTGCAGAGTTTCCATGCCATCTTTAGATGCGCCACATTCCAAGGCTGTACACATGTTCAGCTATAAAGAAGCTCTGTGATTCCTGCTCTGGCTTTATGGAGGCCATGCTGCAAATGTGTGGTCAAAGCATAGACATCATGTGTAGGTGTGATCATACAAAAGGACATGATCTAACACTGAAATACTGAGTGAGAAAATCTAGCAAGGCTTGTAGGTTTAGCTTATTTTTGTTTCTTTGTGTGGTATTATTTTCTTATGGGCCTATGACTAGGATCCTTCCGATAGGGGTCTTATTCATTACATCAGATAAAGTAGATAAAGAATATGGAAGACAGAAAGCTGAGGGAAGATTGGTATTTCTATCACTTGCTGTTGGGAAGGCAGGTTTTTCTAGTTTTTACCAAGCGCCTTGAATTGGGAGTTTTGACTAAGGAAGCATGGCAAAACAGAGGTCATAATATTGATATTTAAAATGTAAATCTATTATTGCAACAACACCTCTACACTCTTAACCTGAATAATTATTATAAAGATTGTCTGGAATGTGATTTGAATCCCGGAATAGCTGTCTGTAGTTAGACCTACTTCTCTTCTTAGTCAGTGTGTACTTAGATTATGCACAAAAATTTAAATACACTTGAATTTAAGTAATTGGGATTTAAATGTCTTGTAGAAAAATATACTTGAGAAATATCTTCTCTAAGAGAAGTTATAGCATAAAAACATCTACATCACATTAATGGTATTTGCTGTATTGCTAGCTATGATTTCCTGTGTTAGGCTCTATGTTTTTATCAGACTCACAAACTTCATCATAGATTCAGTAGTAATGAAATTTCTTCCCTCCCTGTTTATTTCCCTTTCCCTTCATTATCTCCCACCACCCTTCACTATTTTGAGTCAGGGTCTTGCTGCAGACCCTAGGCTGCACTTAAACTCATAATCCTCTTGCCTCAGTCCTCTGATTGCTAGTATTACAGGCATGCATCCTCATGCTCAGCTAAAATTAATTTCCTTTTTTGAAAAGTTAATGTATTCATATAAAAGGATTTGAAATACTAAGGTGTTGTGCCCAAACATGGAAGTAGTTGATATGCTTCAGAAAAAAAAGACATTTTTCAAAGTAAAAGAAAAATACTATGTAATTTTTCTCTCCATGCAATGTATGAATCCTGTTACTATAGCCTTGGCTTTCTAAAACTTTGGGAGAGCTGATAGGGACCCTAATGCTAGTGGAGGAGTGAGGGATCTGTTCTATTCAGTCAGCACCTCACTCCTGTTCCAACCTTATCTCATGTTCTCTCTGAAGGCTTTCCTCTGGGCTGTAATTCCAGCTCAGAACTCCTTTTCTCAAAGTCCACTTCCTGTCTGTGTCTCATTTCTACACTGCTTAATCCTTCAACCTGGACATCACCTCTCTGTACCCTTGTCAGTTCCTTTTCTTTTGCAGTAGGTCATTGCTAAGGCTGATTGGAATATTAGCAAAAGATAATTCCAGTTGTTGTTAGAGGAATGGAGGTCTGAGGTTTCACACACTTCTGTCCAGTGAGGATCAGAGCAGAGATGCTATGAAAGTGGACTTTACACAGAGAACTCACAGCAGGCCTTGCTGAGAAAGTATTTAAGCAGAGCCTAGAAAATCGAGCACAAACGTCATAGCAGGGTTTGGGAGGTGAAGGTGTTTGTCCAGATGAGTGCAAAAAAGAACATATTTGTAGGAAGTGACTGTCCTATATAGCATAAAATAGCAAGAACACAGCTCAGACAAGTGGTAGACCAAGTCATGTTCAGATGTTAACTGACTTTTAAGATTTATTTATTGATTTTATGTATAAGTGCTCTATCTGCATGTACAGCTTTATGTCAGAAGAAGGCATAAGATGCCACTAGAGATGGTTGTTGGGTTCCTGGGAACTGAACTCAGGACTTCTGGAAGAGCAGCCAGTTCTCTTAACTGCTGAGCCATTTCTCCAGCTCTGCTAATTGACTTTTCAATAGTTATTTCCCTTACTAAATTCTACGCGTGTGAAGCTTATGTATATATGATGTGTGTACAAACCTTGTACAGAAAATCTCTGGAGCTTAGTCATCTGTCTTGGGATTTTATACCCATTAATAAATAATTCCCATTTCCTCCTCTCCTCATTCCCTGCTAACCACCATTCTGCTCTTTGATTTCATGAATCTTTGATTCTACAAATTTGACTATTTTAGATACCTCATTTAAGTAGAATAATGTGTTTGTTTCTGTGACTGACATTTCATTTTGCATCACATCTGGAAAGTTTATTCATGTTATTAGATGTTGCAAACCTTCCTTCTTTTTAAAGACTTTGAACAGTATTCCCACCTAAAACTAGAGCTGAACACATGCCCAGACAAAGCCAAGATGATCCATCGCCCACCTCTACCATGTCAGAACTTTAATTTGCCAGCATATGGCACAGTATCTCAGCTTTGTAGATTCTTAAATGTTCATTGATACCAAAAAATCATCAATTTACTTTAACCAAAAAGAATTAGAGGCTACACATTCTTTTGCAGTGGCTTCTGTCTGCAGGAGCATGCAGTCTTTTTCCAGAGTATCACTTCATGGGCAATTAAGAAAGAAAAGAGCTGCTGGCATTTATTATTCTTCAGTGGAAGGAGGTCAGTTTTAACACTGTCACATTTAGTGTTATTCTAAGTCTGCTGCTCAATTCTTGTTGATATAGATGCAACATTTTAGAGCATATCATTTAACCAGCAGGTGTCTCTATCGTTCAGCGAGATTTTCTTTTTAGAGCAGCAGCTTTACCAGTAGATGGAAATTTGAGCTTGAATTGCTAATGATATGATATAGCAGATCGAAGGCAAGAACTCAGGTCCAAACTTAATAATAAAACCCCAGGAGTAGGGATTATGCTTTGAATTCAGATATGGCAAAGCTTTCTAGCATTTAAAGATGTATTGTAGATTAATGCTCATTTCTTTCAGTCAGTGTGCATCCAGTTTTCTTTGCTGAATGTGCAGCAGAAGAGAAGAAACAAATGCTTCACCACTTCCAGGAGTTTGCACATTTATGATACGTTTACTCATTTTATTCAGAAGATATTTCTGAGAACCTACTTTGTGGTGAGCACTACTTTAGACACGGAGAGCGTCGTTCCAATCATGAGAGAGAATATTTCTGCCTTCATAGAATCTGTATTCTAGGAATCAGCTCACATTGTGGCATATCTAGACCACACCATGCAAAATCTTGTGGTTAAGGTATCAGGTCACTATGTGACTAACTACTGTCCATGAGCTTTCTCATAATTAACAATGAAAAATAACGACAATATATGAATTAAGTCACTTGCTATGACATTAAGCCAAACTGCAAATACTGGGATAGTTGGCCACTGTCCATTGCTCTTGCTTAGTCAATGCATTGTGAGCAGTGTCTGGTGAATATCAAGTGCTCTGAGGGTTAGAGATCCTTTGTCTTTACACAGAACATCAGTTATAGGGCAAGAGAACTGTTGTGTTTGATGTGCGCATGCACGTATGCAAGCACATGGCTGGTGCAGGTGGGTGCATGTGCAGGCCAGAGGTCAAGTGTGCTCCTCAGTAAATCTCTACTTGGTTTTTGAGACAGACTTCATTGAACCTGGACTCACCAATTTGACTAGGCTGGCTTGTCAGTGAGCCCAGAGTTCCTCCTGTTTGTGCCTTCTTCACACAAAAATTAGAGGTTCCCTGCCTTAACTTCCTGATTTTTGTTTTGTTTTTACAATTATAGTGACAATAAAATTTATGTCTTCATACTAATGGGAAACTAAGCCATCTCTGCAACCCTCAACCTGGTTTTTAATATTTCTGTAATAATTCATGAGTGTCTGTGTTGTTCTAAATATAACCACGTTAAATTAAACTTCAAAGCATAATACTTTGGTTACACTGATTGCATCTTAAGTAGGTAGGACTAGTGAAGACAAAGAATATGTAGATGTTTAATTGAACGAGACTTCCACTAACAGGATTAGAAATGCAGAGTTTCAATGGGCCATCTGTCTAGACTTGAGGATAACATTATATATAATCATATTTTATAATTATAGACATTATAGCAGTAATACTATCTGTTTTAGCAAGCCTCGGTAAGGAAGTATATGGCTTCGGCAGTAGGAAAAATTGCTAACTTTTCCCCAATATCTATTTATGTTTTATATGTAGATTATATTTATATAAACTTTTCTCTCTGTGTTGGTTCAGCCTGGTGTAGAAGGACAAAAGGCTTTCACTTTCACAGGCACTGCCTGAAATAAGGAGCAATTCCTTTCTCTGTTCCACTCATACTAGTTGTTGTTTTTACATAACCTCTTTTCATATGATGCTTCAGTCTTACTTTTCCTTTGCCAAAGAACTGCATGTGGTGTCATTCTCTATTAGGAACATTATTGATCTTGATTAAACTTTTTGACTCTTCTGAGAAGGAACCCATTCCTCCTGACCATTGCTAATCAATTGAAAGAAACATATTTAATAATACAACAATGCTTCAAACACAACACTACGAATAACTATGTTGCTTGAAGTGGTAATAGTAATAGAATACTATCGAATGACTAACTCCTGCAGTGTGTTCCTGTAGCATGAAATCTAAGTGGTCTTTTAATAAAAAATCCCAGAGCCAGATATTGGGTAAATGCTGAAAGATCAGAGAGACAAAGGAACAAGCCACTGCCACACCTTATATACTTTTCTCCACCTAGCCATCACTTCCTGTCTCAACCTTCCAAATACTGGGATTAAAGGTGTGTGTGGCTTCCCAAATACTGGGATTAAAGGTGTGTGCCACCACTGCCGTCATTCTTTTGGAGACTTCAAAGTCACTGTTAGGCATGGTCATGGTTCACTGCAGAAAATCTTATTCCTGGGACATTTTTTCTGGATGATTTGTCCTTTTTCTTCAGATGTCTCATTTGTCCATTGTTCTTCAGATTCCTTAGCTGGATGCCTTTGTCCTGAAAGACAAAATTAAAATTCTTCCCCAACCCTAACTTTGGGGAGGTTCCCTTTTGGCAAGTTGTATCTGATCAAATGAAAAGCATTTGTTAGTTGTCTAAGTTAGTTTAAATTGAATGGTCATGCTGGTTGATGAACTATCACCTCTTCCAAATAAGAAGTCTCTCTTGTTCAAATAGAACCTTTATCAATTTTGATGGTATCCATAGCTTTATTTCTGCTGTACAAACAAAAGCAAAACCTTATCTCCAATATAACACATATCCAGGTTTCCATTCTGAGCACATCTTTAAAGTATATAGGCTGATTTAATTCTGTAGTTTTTTTTTCTATAATCCAATGTCTCTCTGCAGCTGTTGTTTCTTTCTCATTAGCATTGAGAAAATTCAAAGTTAATAAATCATTATGTAATCTATTTCTGGGGGTCTTCATTACCCCCATTCTGTTCATATAGCATATTCTTTAGAGTTCGAATTGATCTTCCTATGACTGCCCCTATATTAATCTAGTGGCTTGTTCTGTCCTCTGATCTTCAGGCAAATTTTATCAGGGTACAAAATGTATCACCACATGTTACTACCTGTCTTTACTATGAGAACATTTTGATAAAGAATTTCAGAATCATATTTCTTATTCTTGTACACTGTTGATAGTAATATAAATTAGGTTATGTGTTATGAGAATAACAGTCCTACTACAGGTGTACAGGAAAAGTAATCAGCATGTCAGAGTGACATTGTTACCCTCATATTTATTGTACCACTGTACATGATAGCCAAGAAATAGAAACCACTCAAGTATCCATAGAACAAAGTAAAATCTTGTCATTTGTGACAACATAGATGGAGCTGGAAATCATTATGTTAAGTGAAATAAGGCACAGAAAGGCAATCACCACATGTTCTCGATCATATGTGGAACTGGAAATAGTTACATGAAATAGATATATAGTAATTATACATATTTATGGAGTACACTGTGATGTGTGGATAATGTAATCATGTCAGGGTAAATGTCATATCTATCACCTCATATATGCATTATATATATTTCTTTGCACTGGAATTAGACTCAGCTTCCTAGTTGTCTCTCTCAAGTCAGATTAGACTCAGTATGGGAATTCTAGTTTTCAACATTGTATCATAGAAGTGGAGGTTGGAAGAAATGTGTACCTGGGAATTACTAGTGGTTTTTAGAAGATAAGTAATATATAGAATATCCCAGACCATATCAATGCTTCTGAATTCCCAAAGGGCATTTACCTTTCGAAGGGTGCAGAGAACAGATCAGAATGGTCATAGGCATAATTTAGCGATACTGAGTCTCTTCCCAGGAGTTATGGTAAATGTTGTGTCTGACAGACTTAAAATTATTACATATATTTTCAACGTAATTGACACAAGCCCCTGCAAGCCACAGTATGTGCAGAAAATGAATACTTGGAACACACTAGTTATACCTGTATTTATTATGTCACTAAAAGTCAAGTACTCACAAAGTTAACCTGGTCTATATGCCAATAATTAGTAGATGTAAGTTATGAGAATATCTAGGCAGAAGAATGAAGTCATTTGTAACAGACTTTTTCTTTTGGGCCACCAATCAGTTCCCAAATCATGACATGGAGCCTTATTGTTAGTTTTGAATGCTCAGCCTTATCTTAGTTCTTTTTTTAAATCTGTTTCTCTTTATCTATATTTTGCCTCAGGGTTTTCACCTTTCTATATATCTTACTTTCTTGCTGTCTCCATGGCTGGCTGGCGGCTGCCTGATTTTTGGCCCCAGGCACATGTCTCTCTCTTCCTCATTTTCTTCTCTCTCTCTCTCTCTCTCTCTCTCTCTCTCTCTCACACACACACACACACACACACACACACACACACACACACACTTAGCTTTCTCCTCCTACTTATTCTTTCTGCTCACCAGCCCTGCCTGTTCCTCTTCTGCCTAGCTATTGGCCATTCAGCTTTTTATTAGACCAATCAGGTACCCTAGGCAGGCAAGGTGAAACAAATGCAACACATCTTTATATAAGTAAACAAATGCAACACATCTTTATATAAGTAAACAAATGCAGCACAAGCAAATGTAATATACCTTCATAGAGCTAAAGTAATAATCTGCAGCATAAACAAATGCAACACATTTGCCTAGTTAAAATAATATTCCACAACAGTTATTAAGAGCTCAAACAGGGTAGAATGATGTTTTTGTTTTATAGTTGACAATACATTCTCAGTTTCTCTTCTACAATGCAATTTGTAAAGACTGAACCAGCTTGTCTAAATCAGAGCTTCTAAGGGGATGGCATTGCCTGGTCTACATACAAAGATCACTTTTCTATCATAGGGGGATTTACCTAGAGTTTTCTGACCAAGCTTGGTTTATTTCTTTGAGTCTAGCTAAGCTTTCTCCTTGAGAGCTTCTAGTGGTAATGAGGCAATGAATTATTTTGTAATTAGGCATGTCTCAGTATGTCAGAAGTGCATAGTTGTCCATCTGTTGTATAATTTTCACTCAAAGGATAAACTGTAATCTGTCCAGGTTCTTTTGGAATGAATAGAAATTGACCAAATCATTTTGTTTTCCTCATTTATGAATCATTGTCAGAATACAAAATACAGTAGTGAGGAAATTTTGGAAGCATTCTTAAAGTCTGGCTACATTTACTCTACATTTCAGTCCAGAGAGTCATACTTGATATCTATTTGCAGTGGCTAAAACTAACACAATGTTAATCCTAACTAACGTGCTTTTAAATTGCTGACTTTATGGTTATTGTAAGAAGTCTAATTGGGACTTTGTGCCCTCTTTCCCTTCAATGATACTTCTTACTTAACTGCTGGGGAGGGGAATTCGTCAGTTTTCTTCAGTGGAGTGACAGTGGGCGGCTCAACCACACTGCAGGGCAGGCCATGTGCACAACAGTAGTCAACCAGCACAAAACAGACTCCATGGTATTTTGTGTGCTCTTTGTTATTGTTTGGTGGTTTGTTTTTCTTCTCTTTTTGGTTTTTGTTTTCTTTGTTTTTTTTTTTTGAGAGAGAGAGAGAAGGAACGTGAGGTTGGGTGGGCAGAAGTAGAGAGGATTTGGCAGGATGTGTAGGAGAGGAAAAATATCTAAATACTGTATGAAAAATTTAAAAAGTTATCGAAAGTATAATTGGAATGCTATACTACTTTTTAAAGAAATTATAAATTTTATTTGTATTGAATCCTGCTTTTAGTGCTGTTACTTGATTAAATGCTATGAATTTAGATGATATTCAGTGTCAGCCAGTGCCTCACATCTCTTATCTAATAGGATCAATGTGAGATTTTTCTTCTTTCTTTCTTTCTTTCTTTCTTTCTTTCTTTCTTTCTTTCTTTCTTTC
>CABHPQ010170107.1:12932-25566 GCA_902168405.1 Peromyscus aztecus
TTCTTTCTTTCTTTCTTTCTTTCTTTCTTTCTTTCTTTCTTTCTTTCCTTCCTTCCTTCCTTCCTTCCTTCCTTCCTTCCTTCCTTCCTTCCTTCCTTCCTTCTTTCTTTCTTTTTGTTGTTGTTTGGGTTTTTCGAGACAGGGATTCTCTGTGTAGCTTTGTGCCTTTCCTGGATCTCGCTCTGTAGCCCAGGCTGGCCTTGAACTCACAGAGATCCGCCTGGCTCTGCCTACCGAATGCTGGGATTAAAGGCGTGCGCCACCACCGCCTGCCTGAGATTTTCTTAATACCTAAATCCAAAGTCCAGAGACACTCATGATTTCCACAATTTTCTGTTGGCTTTCAAGATTTGATGGGATCATAGCTATCTGTCCCTCTAATTTTTGCACTGAGGCATAAATCTGTCTTAACTGAAGAATTGAGCCTTTTTCCTTATTGCCAATGAAAGAATTTATAAAAGAATGAAACTCGACGCCCTGGCTTGGGGCAGGGGTGCACCTGCTCCACACCCAGGCCCCCAGGGGTGGCAAGCCAGCCAAGCCTGTGAATACCAGAGCCCCACCTGGCCATGCCCTGGTGGGGTCAGGATGGTGTCTGTGGCACGTGTTTCTACTTAGGGCCAAGCAAATGACCCTGGTCTGTGCTGTAGCTTGGGGCCATTTGGAGGCCTGTGGGCAGGGGCTGACCACCGTGAGGTTTGGGTCCTCACTGCCACTGAGGGCCTTGTCTGGGTCGGAGGCCCTGCTGCAGCTGTGGTCTGTGTTGATATCCACACTCAGGGTTTTCACCAGGGGCCATGCAGATGTCTGTGATCTGTGGAGCAGCCTGAAGCCATTTCTATGTCTGTAGGCTGTGTTGCCACCGGGGACCATACTGAAGGGAGTGGCCTGCACTGCCAACTGAGATCATGTTGATGTCCGTGGTCTGTGTAGCCTTGGAGAGCTTTGTCTGGGTCCACCATGGTCCTGCTGCAAGCAAGGGACAATTTCGTGGTCTTTGCTGTCATCAGAAACTGTGTGGAGGCCCATGACTTGTGCTCCTGCTGACTGTGAAGAGCAAAGAGACTATTTTTTGCCATGTTATCAATGACTGCAGATGCACAGTTTAGAAAGAGAGACATGGAAGACCCTGCAACAGCCCTCCGCCCACAAAATAGCAACGTAGACAGGAAGCCACTGAAGAAAACCCTTAAAAAGTGTGATGGACATGCTGAAGAGTAGCCCTCCACAATTGAAGGCTTCTGGTGGAGGTGTGGGAGGGGAAGCACTCAGTTCCCCTTAAGGGGCAGGCCACTAGAATTTGAGTATGCCATTCTCCAGTGAGTATAGATAACACAGAGTGGACTTTTTTTTTTTTTTTAAACCTTTACTTCTTTTGGGGAAAGGAGCGATGGGAGTTGGGACGTGAAAGGACTGGAAAGGGATTGTGACCAGGGTGCATGATGTGAAACTCCCAGAGAATCAGTAAAAATGTTATGTAGGAGAGAGAGAGAGACAGACAGACAGACAGACAAACTCTTCAAAGGGAGCCATCGCTTCCTACCATTTGTCTTGTTTGTTTCTTGATCCTGCTCTCTCTTCTACCTCTTACGAGGGAGGCCAGCTCATCTTCTTGCCTTGTATTAGCATTTTCGCAGACTAGCATACTGTGTAGACTAATGACTCTATTGATCCCCGAATTCTACTCCCTTCCATAGTCAGAGACTATTTGAGTGTCAGATACTGATTATATTCTGCAGCCCCCTGTGAATCCAATGCAACCAATGTGATTTAGGCAAAACTGAGCAACACAACATGATTTTCTCCTGAATCCATGTGCCTGCCCCTCTATTCACTTTTCCATCATCTTTCTGGCTGTGACGTGGATGTGGCTACAGTAAACCATTTTGTACTTTATAGATAATGGCACCAGGAAGAGGGAAAAAATGGCTAGCTCTCTGGGGTTCTCATACCATCCCTGGATGATTATATCTTGCCTGTTTTGTGAGACAGAAGTAAATTTCTATGTTTATATTTTCATATTTTGAGCATCTGTAACTGAGTTTCTATTCCAATCAATGCAATGACTTTCAGATAATCTCTCTTATTAACACATCTCTTAAAAATAGAATTTTCGCCAGGTGGTGGTGGCGCACGCCTTTAATCCCAGCACTTGGGAGCCAGAGTCAGGCGGATCTCTGTGAGTTTGAGGACAGCCTGGTCTACAGAGCGAGATCCAGGACAGGCACCAAAACTACACAGAGAAACCCTGTCTCGAAAAACTAAATAAATAAATAAATAAAAATACATAAATAAAAAAATAGAATTTTCAAATTAAGGAAACCAAACTTTCTCCTCCTTTTCATATTTATGTTCAACTTGCTATAAGCATGGAAGATGAATGATACTTTTTAGGTCAAAGAGGAAATTTGGGTATAAAGGGACCTCATAAAGAAATCTGATGAGTGAACATCCAGGAAGTTCAAAGTATTTTCAAGGAAAAGAGAATGGGATCATAAACTCCTACCCCTTTCTGAGGAGCTATTGCTGAGACAATGTACAGAAGATTACTAAAGCTGCTTTTAAATGCTTGGGGAGAGAGAGTCAGTTTTCTTCAGTGAAACAGGCCCTGAGAGACTACTCATGCTTCAGCTGGTGGTTGCACACCTGTGTACAATAAAGCTTTACTGGATGACAAAACACCCCAACATTTATTCCCCCCAAATCATTATTATGATCACCTGGAAGATACACTGGGATTGGATGGCCACAGTCACATGTGTGCTTGATAGGTTGGTGACTGGCGTGCTTCAGTGCTCCCTCATAACGTCACTGTAGTGTACATTATGTTTGCATGGCAGCAACATTCCAAAAGCAGCAGAAAGGCATGTTTTCATGCAAAAAGTATTTTTAAAATCTGTAATGGTTTTACATTAGCAGTTAATTGACCAAGCTCACATACAAGAACTGGAAGAAAGCCTTCACTGTTCTATAGGAAAACTTGAAAAATCATCAGGGAACAATATTTTCAGACTTCCAAGTTTTTTAGATACTAAGAAATGTGGACTTTTAATTGGTATTCATTGAAGAGTGGAACACAGACTTGGAGATCAACCACAGATCCTGCCCCAGCATTGTTCATTTCCATGAGTAGACTTAATTAGAACAGTTTGAGATTTTAGGGGTTGGCTTAGTGGAGGACCTTGCTCTTGCTCTGCTTGAGGACCTGAGTTTCCATCCATAGCACTCAGGTGAAAAGCCAAGCATGACTGTTCATGCACAGAGGTCTCACTGGCTGGCCAGCCTACCTGAAAAGATGAGCTTCTGATCCAGGGAAGGACCCTGGATCAAGGCAGTAAGGTGGGGAAAGCAGTAGAGACTGACATCCATCATCCTGCTCAGGCCTCCACATGCTCCTGTATGGGAACAAATAACCTTCACACTCCCATGCATCACACACACACACACACACACACACACACACACACACACACACACGAGCACGCATGCACATGAAGAATGTGCAATTTTAGAAAACTGAAGAAGGTGGCACAGCTTCCACATCTGATAACACTTATTCTGAACATCTTAAAAGTACGGTTATGTTGTCATAATTAATGAATCATTGCTAACAGAATTAACAGCAAAAGTCCATTTGTTTAGATTTTTTTGTTTTTAGATTTTTATATAATGACCTCTTTCAACTCTAGAATCCTACCCAGGACCTATATTACAACTAGTTATCACATCTACTTAGGCTGCTCTTGGCTTTGACCATTTCTCAGACTTTCTATATTTTTGATGACTTTGACTATTTTCAGGAATACTAACAAGATGTTTTGTAGGCTTCTGCTTTGTTGGGATTTGTCAGAGGCTCTTTTATAATTAGATTTGGATTATGATTTTGGAGGAGGAAGACTCCAGAGGTAAAGGGCCAGTTTCATCACATATTCAATGTAGATACTCTCCACACAACTTCCCACTTATGAACTTTGTTGGTGTGAGTTTTGCTCACTTGGCCCAGGGAGTTTTAGTTAAATTTCTTTACTGTGAAGTTTCTTCCCCTCTCCCCTTTCCTGCACTCTTTGGAAAGGCCATGTTTCTAGTCAGTCTCCATTTAACAAGTGGTAAGTTACTCTGCACTTTCCTCCTTGAGAGTAGAGAATATATATTCATTATTAGGAATTATTCTATACTGAAGATTTATTTATTCTTGCTAATTTATTAATTTACTCATTTATATCAGTGCAAATTCACAGATATTTATTACATACATTAGACTCTAGTCTTATACTACATTATTTTGTTTTCTTGCTTAAATTGTTCCAGGTGTATAATATATTAGCATAGCTGCAAAATGAAAAAACACACACAATAATTGCCTTCAGATTTTCATATTCTCTTGTTCTTTTCTCCACCAGGTCTCACTGCTCTGTTTATTTTCCCCTGAATTTGCTAACTCACTTCACTTTATATCACCCAACTAAAGCCAGCCTCTCCTCCGAATGCTCCCTTTGGTTAATTCTAATCATAAGATAGGTTACATGGAAGACATCGAGGTGCTAATGCTTAAATAGTGCTTAAAATATTGAAATAAGCTTAAGGGGAAGGGAAAGGAAGTAACCTTTTTTTGCAGGAAGATATTGCTGGCCATCCTTCCCTGATCTATCTGCATTCAATCACCATTTGTCTAAATTGTGTGTGTGTGTGTGTGTGTGTGTGTAGAGCATATAACAAACTTGTCAGTACTATCTAATGTTTAGTAATCAGAATTGTCCATTTAGTCACTTAACATTTATGATTGTCTAGTATATGATAATTATCTTTCAATGAGAAAGGAGCAGACATAAAAATGGAAATTAACGTGTAGCTTCTGTTCTTGAAGGTTTTAGCATGATATAAAATTTAAGCAATACTATGATCTTAAGTTTTTTTTTACTCCATAATCTATAATTAAGTGTTCTATTGGAATATGAGATGCTGTGGGGGTATATAATAAGAATGAAATAGAGGGAATTGAAGGGGTGGTGTGATGAAATTCAAAGCCAGAGATTTTATCAATGAAGATATTCCACTAGATGAATGCTTTTATAATATGATTATATGGTAAGGGGGCGGAAATGGAGAGAAGTTTTTTTTGGGGGGGTCAATATATCAGTTCATAAGATTAAAATAATCAGGATGGATGTCAAAGGATAATACTGTTAGGGGGTGATGTGTGAGAAAAAACTCTAAATCTTGGGATAGAATAATCATTGAAGAAAGGCTGTGTTGGAATTTAGTAGGCTGCAAATGGATTGAAGTGCTCTTCTACTGTCTCTTGGGGCCTAAGATTTTTCTCCTAGAAATTTTATAGGTAGAATTGGGAGATAAGTTAACCTTAGGATATGGTATGTACCCACTCATAAGTGGATACTATATAAAGCAAAGGGTAATCAGGCAACAACCCATAACTCCAGAGAAGTTAACTAACAGGGAAGACTCAAAGAGGAATGCATGGACCACCCTGGGAAGGGGAAATAGATAAGATCTCCATGAGTAAACTGGGGATGAGGGGTGGTCAATGGAGGGTAGGGAATAGGGGATGAGAACATAAGAGAACGGGATGGTTGAGCTGGAACAGGGAGGGAGGGGGAATGCAGTGAAAGAGACACCATGATAGAGACATCATGGGGATAGAGAGAAACTATTGGTGAAATTATTAAGGCCACTCCACGTAGTTAAAAGGGAGGTTTATTTTGTGGGGTAACTTACAAGTGAAGGGATAGTTTACAGGGTCTGAGAAAGGTGTAGCGCAGTCCGGCGGTGTTCTCTGGAGATCTCTGCTCAGTCTACCTCCAGTGTCCAGGGTCCAGGAACCAAAAGAGCCCGAGCATTGGGATCTCAGGTCTTCAGCATCCTCTCTCAGCCCTGCCTTGAAGGCGTGACTGTTACCGAAGCCTCAATGGGGGTTGGAACTTCCAGGTCAAAGCTGGAATGGCTACCCACTACAAGAAACCGGGTGGTAGGGAAGTTGCCAGGAATCCCCAAGGATGACCCCATCCTGGGCTACTAGCAATAGTGGAGAAGGTGCCTGAACTGAACCGACTTACCCCAGAAATCAGACCGGTGAATACCCTAACTGTCATCACAGAACTTTCCTCCAATGACTGATAGAAGCAGATGCAGAGATCCACAGCCAATCACTAGACAGAGCTCCAGGAGTCCAGTCAAAGAGAGAGAAGAGGGATTCTATGAGCAAGTGCATCAGGATCATTATGGGGAAACATGCAAGGATGACCAAACCAAACTAGAGGGAACTCATAAAAGTTGGATCAATGGCTGTGGAGTCTACATGGGACTGGACTAGGCCCTTTGCATGGTGAGACAGTTGTGTAGCTTGATCTGCTTGGGAGGCCCCCTGGCGGTAGGATCAGAATCCACCTCTGGTGCATGATCGAGCTTTGTGGAGCCCACTACCTATGATGGGACACCTTGTTCAGCCTTGAGACAGGTGGAAGGGGCTGAACTTGCCTCTACTGAATGTGCCTCCCCATGAGAGTCCTTGCCTTCTTGTGGGTGGGAGTGGGGAGTAGATTGAGGGGGGAGGTTGGGGGGGTGGGAGGAGGGAAGAGGGGGATCTTTGATTGGTGTGTGAAATGAATAAAAATTTTTCTTAATAAAAAAATACTTAAAAGGAGTTTCAAGGATGGCATATCACCTGGAGTGAACTGGATGGAAAACAGAACAATATTGAAAATGGGGTATGATAATTGTAACACACAGGGTAACTGGTAGCCACATATGAAATCACCAATTGGAGACACAGTACAAGAGAAAGTGAAATCTAGTAATCAGTTAACAGTGGTCCAAACTATTGTTATTCAGGAAGAGCCTGAGTTCTCATTATGTCATAGGAAGAGAAGTGATGGAGATCATTTACATAGAGCTCTCATACATAGTTAATATAGCTAGAGTGCACAAGTGTAAGAAATAGGTGACATAAGGCATAAAGGAAGTTGCATGAAGACAACTAAAGAGTAATGATAGAAAAAGGCTTTCCTCTTTTAACATGAATTGGTGAAACTAAGCCGAATATAGCATGTTTCAAGGCTAAATGTATCAGCAGGGAGAAAATGGATTTTAACCATTGTAACAACTGAAAGGATGATTTTAGACAAACTTGAAAGTGGAGTGATTTTTGTGAATGAACAGAAATGCAGTATAATGCAATAAAAGGTGGTGGCAAGGCAGGGGTAGAGAATGGTGAAAAACGGGGGGGGGGGTGAGGGAGGAAGAGAAGGTCAAAGCTCAGTGCTGTGAACCAAAAGGGTACTTGTAAGAAGGTCCACTACCTCCACATAGGTCTCTCAAGAGAGATTTGATAGTTAAACACATGAATAAAAATGTCTTCTCACAAACGACAAATCAGTGCCTAATAAATAATTGCTTGAATAATTGAGTGAAGAATGAATGAAGAGCATATGCTGTTTGTTTGAGCTGGCAGCACTTAGATGAGCTGTGAACAAAAAAGTAGGATATTAAGACAGAGATTGTGCAGGCTGCATTCAGAGAATGCTGTGGAAACCCTGGCACATTTTGTATAAAACTGGTGAAGTCATAATGCAAACTACTTTCCCCTTTTTATTAAACGTAGATTCTTTTCTCATACAATATAACCTGAATACAGTTTCCTCTCCCTCTACTCTTCCCAGTTCCCCATCCCACCCTTTAATAGTATATAAAATGTATAGAACAACAGCTGGGCTAAAATCATTATCATTTTAGGAAAGAAATACAATGGTTCTTTCTTTTGTACTTTTCTACAATCCCCGTACAATTTGATGTTCATCCTCCACTCCAGGGGTTTCGTTTGGGGAGAATAATAGAAAGTGGAATGTGGGGAATGTGTTATGAAAAGCATGGAGTTAAATTGGAGCATCTTCCCTTACTTGCCGTCCCTCATCTCAGCATTTCCCACCATCACTGAAGAAATGGGTTTGGGTGAGCGACATCCAAAGAGATCAAAGGTCCCCATGTGCCTGCTTTGACCAACACAATGAGGCTAGAATCAGAAGCTCAATTTAAATTCAACTTTGAAGAACAAAACAGTTGAAAATTGAGATGAAGAGCCAGACAATTTTAAATGACCCAATATAATAGAATTATCTACTGCAGTGAAATATCTAAAATCTAGTAAAAATCTATTCTAGACATTTCTAATGGTTATTTAATATTCCATTCTGCCACACAACTAGTTGCCTATCCTTACCTACTAATGTGTATCACTAGTTATTTACCTTTATTAATTTAGTTAAAGTCAGTTTCCAAATCTATATAGTTTTGGAGACTTAAGAATAATTTATGTATATAGATTTTCTCCACTTAAAAGTCAAAATAGAATCAATATCATCTTGTAAAAGAGTTGCCAGTGTATTATAATGAACTTTTCCCCAACTCATTTGAGACTAAGTTGCTGATTGACTTACCCTCCCCGCCATGAGTACTGACACTCATTTCCTACAGTGATGTTTTCCTACTCAATTTTAATTGATGTATTACTATTCATATCTCAGATCTCATTCAGGCTTCACTAATTATTTTTTATGTCTTCTATTTAAAAATTTGGTACAAAATCACAGATGTTAATTGTTACACCTCTTTAGTCTACTTCAATAAAGCAAGAGTTCTTTGACTCTTAACATCCTTGACAAGAGAATTACAAACATTGTTTTGGAAAATGCCATTCCACTTGAGTAGATTTAGATGCTGTGCCTTTGGCAGAAATCTCTATGTTCTGTCCTTGTGGGTGGTACATCCCTTTGCACTCATTTCTCTCACTGCCATATATATATATATATATATATATATATTATATATACATATATATGTATGTATGTATATTACAAATTTAGTGATTAAAACAATGTTAATGTTCACTCCACATCTATAGACATGAGAAGCCTTAAATGAGTATACTGGGCATAAATCAAGATGTCAATACTGCACATTCCTGCTGGAGACTCTAGGCAAATCTGTTTTCTTCCTTTTTAAAGCTTCCTTGATGTATGGTCTCCAACACCAGTGATCACCTCACTGCCATCACTGCTTTCCTCACATCTTCTCTAATTCCTGTTTCTTCTTCCATGATTAAGGATCCTGTGATGCCCTGAACACACTGATCAACCAGGACAGTCTCCCTCCCATCTTATTAAGATCTATAATCACATCTATAAAATCCCCTTGCCACCTAGCTAACACATCAACAGGTCCTTGGGCAGGAGACTATGAGCGTTTTGCTGAATTCTGCTTGTCATACTTTTTATAATATTTACTGAATACACTTTATGAAAGTGCTGTCTGCAATTTTCTGTTCTGTAAAGTTACTTTTTACCCTCACCGTTACTAATAACTTTCATAGAGGAATGTCATTGGAATTGCATAACTATCCGATTTCTTATATGTTTAGTTTTAGACCCATGTGTTTTTACGGATTATAAAAAACTTGTAAATGTTATTTCTAAAATAATTACCTCAACAAGTAAACAAATCTCTTGCTCCAGGCTCACATTATATTTTCTCTGTGACATCCTTGAATCAGCCATTTTTCCTAGAAACAACTGTTTTCCTTCTAGTGCAGGATGGTATTTAGACACAAATAACTGGAGACACAGTCTCTCAGCCAATTTACTGATTCTTTAGCTCTTACAGTCTTTCCATCCCTCTTCCACAATGTTCCCTGATGCCTGTGTGTGAGAGTGTTCTGTAGATATAACCACTGGAACTGGGTTCCACCACTCTGTAGTAGTCTGTTTCATGGAGAAGTTTCCTTGATGAAGGATGAAGAATACACTTCTCTGTGGGTATAAGGACACCTGTTTATAGATTGTTGTTAGGGATTATTCTGGTTTAGTAAATTAGTGATTGTAGATTCTCTTCCAATAAGCATAACTTCTCTAGCATGGAGTAGCTAGCTAGGTTTCCAGTACTAGCCATGATTTCCCTCTTGTTCACCAAGTCTTAAGTCCAATTAAAGAGCTTTTGGTCCCTGACATAGTATGTGTGCCACTATTAGGGTTGTCATGCCATGCTGTCTCACCAGCATGGCTGCCCAAATGTGAGCTGAACAAGAACAACACCATTAGATATACCAAAAGGGACAGGGAAAAGCCCATGTGGCCTCAACCCTACTCAAAGAATGATAGGTAAGCAAATGAAGAAAGCTGGGAGCAGATGAGGTGGACTTCTCCAGGGAAGAGCATGCCCCCTGATTGTCCAGAGGCAAATGGCCAGCCCTGAAAACATACATGTAAGTAACATTATGTGGACCAAGTATATATTTAGAAATACATACAGACTGAACAGGTTATATTTAGAAAAATATATGTACAGTGCATGCTGAAGAGATGGCCCTGTGGGTAAAGTGTTAGCTATGCATTCCTGAGGACCTGAGTTCTGATTTTTACCACCCACATAAAAGCCAGGTGTGGCTACACACATCAGAAACTATAGCTTTGGGAGGGAGGAGAAAGATGGGTCCTGGGTGCTCACTGATGAGCCCACTTAAACAAATTGGTTGGCTCCATGTTTAATGAGAAACCCTGTCTCAAAAAATAAATGCAGAGTGACAGAAAGAAATACTTGACATCATTCTCTGGCCTTCATATGTGCATTCATGGGTGAGCAAACCCTGTCCCTAAAATAAACATGCAAAAAATGATGTCTACCACCACACAAATATATTTCAAAATCAATATGTTGAAAGGATTGACGCAGACATGAACATTCTATGAATCCATTTATATGATGCTGGAGTACACAAATTTAAACTGGTAACAGATCATAACAGTGGCTCTCTGAGGATTGCTACAGAGTGAAAGGAGATAGTAACTTTATTGCCAGTATGGAAATATTTTATTCTTTAATTGAGGTGTTGATTGTGAGTATACTCATGTAAAATTTGAAAAATTCACCATACAGAATGTAAATTTTAACCCAATTAAAATAAACCTGTAATAGACAATTCAACTAAACCTGTGATAGGCTGATTCAACTTGGAAGACCACTTTTGTGCCTCACTGTATCTTTCTCCTTGACTTCATTATGTCACTTTGAGTGCAGTATTGGGGCTCCATATAGAAGCAGGCTCACTGAGTGTTTGCCTGTTTATTTATAGTGAAGCATTGACTTTTGAGGTGATGGGAGCTGAGAAGCCCCATTGTCTACTATTTGCAAGAAAGAAAACTGGTAGTACAATTCCGTCTGTGTTGGAAGGACTGGAAACCAGGACAGATGGTGTAAATTCCAGTTCTTTCAAACGAACGAATGAATGGTGCCTGCTCATAACGAGAGGGAGCTTTAGTTTACTGTGTCTTCTTGTTGAAATGTTAATTTCTTACAAAAACACTCTCATAGACATACATAAAAATAATGTTTCATTAAACATTAATTTCTTACAAAAACACTCTTATAGACATACCTGGAAGTAATGCTTCATTTGGTGACTCCATGGCCTGGGTAGGGTCACAGATGAAATTAATCATCAAAGTCTAGATGCTGTAAGAATGGTGAAATCTTTCCATCTTCCTTCCCTACCCTCCTATAGGTAAAGAAGGGGTAGGTCATGGGAACAAGGGCAATACAAACTTTCATTTGTAAGTCAATATACATGTGTTGAAGTTTATATGACAGTTTTGGTGAAGGTGACAGCATTGGTAAGGTGCAGTGGGGTGCTCTGTGTACCACATTGGTGAGCTTTGAAGGCTGAGAGTCAAGTGTGTCAGAGTTTAAGGCAATACCATGATGATGGAAGCAGAATGGGCAGCTCCTCACATCTCTCTCCAGCCCATGATGTGGTGTAAACCCAGTTCTTTCACATGTCTTGTTTGTAACAGATTAATCTAGTATGTCACTTTCACTTTCATAACCTTCCTGCTTCCACTATAAGGCAAAAGAAGCAGAAAACAAGGATATTATGACATCACATGGGAAATTAGACAAAAGAAAAGATTGTCAAAAGAATGCTGCTCTTTAAGGTTGCTTCATATTGAAAATATCATTCTGAACAAAAGTTTCTACCACTTATTGCTTAGGCTGTGAGGTGAACTATAACCATGACTAACAGCAAATTTGAAATCTTCAAAAGGATGATGGTACCCCACAACGATGATTCCACATGGACTATGGTAAAACCGTTAAGCTTATTAACACCACGGAAAGATCGACTTTGGACTGCAAACTGCTCAGGACAATTTCGAAATGACTAGCTGAGATGATCCAGCCTCACAGACTACTCGAAAAAGGACTTGTGACAAGCCCTGAACTTTCCTATTATTCAGAGACTGGACAAATGATACAGGATTTGACAGTTAACCCAAAAATTTTCTTTTCAGAATCCCCTAAAGATGTCTTCACCCCTAGAAAGCAGGAAGTAATTTTAAGAAAACAAAGCCCATATTCCCAAGGGGTGGGGTGGGTGTTTTTTTTTTTTTTTTTTTTTGGTCATTCAATGTCTTATGTATAATTGTCATTGTTTATGATGGTTGGTTACAAGTTGTTAATTGTTAATGGTCAGAAAAAAAAGCTAAACAAGGAGATTATATTCAGAGGTTTTCTTTAAAAAAAAGAAAAAGAAAAAAGAGAATATAGATATGAGGTAGATCATTGAGTCTACTCT
>CABHPQ010170108.1:7422-26970 GCA_902168405.1 Peromyscus aztecus
TCTCTCTCTCTCTCTCTCTCTCTCTCTCTCTCTCTCTCTCTCTCTCTGTGTGTGTGTGTGTGTTGGGGGTGACTTTGAAGTCTGGTAGTCTACCCCCACTTCCTGTTCTCTCTGCTTCCTGTGTGTGGCTGATGTTTGATGTCTCTGCCTCCCGTCAGGCTGGCCTCGGGCGGCTGCTGCCGTGTCTTCCAGTCGTGATGGACTGAATCCCCTCTGCAGCTGTTAGCCTTCCTTCCCTGACTTGTTTTCTGTCAGGGTGTTTTATCCCAGCAACAGAAACGTTGTAGGGATCAGAACTCACGTCCTCACACTTGGGAGACAAGTCCTTTACCCAGTGAGCCGTCTCCCTGGTCTGGGAGGTTTTGTTCTTGGTTTTGGCATGATCTAGTGGTCACCAGCAAGTTGTACACAGACTGGCATGAGTCCTTGTGCCAACTTAGAGCAACTCTAGGCCTGGTCAAGTTTCTGCAGTCACCACCCCCAACCATGCTGTTCCATGCACCAAGGAATAGATCCAGCAAGTTCTTCTCTACTTTGGGGCCTTAGTCTTTGACGTTTGCTCTGTGTGGAAGTCTCTCTGTGGAATTCTTTACTTAGTTCTTCCTTCCCTCTATCTATATCTCTGTGGAAACTGACTTCATCAGGGCTGGGGCGATGTCTCAGTCACTTCAGTGTTTTCCTTGCAATCATGAGAACCTGTGCTGTGGGATGTTCTGTATGACAAATATGTTAATAAATAAAGCACTGATTGGCCAGTAGCCAGACAGGAAGTATAGGCGGGACTAACAGAGAGGAGAATTGAGGGAACAGGAAGGTGGAGCGAGAGACTGCCTGGAGCCACCACCAGGACAAGCAAGATGTAAGGTACCAGTAAGCCATGAGCCACGTGGCAAAGTATAGATTAATAGAAATAGGCTAAATATAAGAGTAAGAGCTAGACAATGATAGGCCTGAGCTAATGGCCAAGCAGTTTAAATAATATAAGAGTCTGTGTGTTTATTTTATAAGTGGGCTCCAGGACTGGCGGGAATTGTGGGACCCGGAGAGAAAAGCTCTCCAGCTACAAACCTGAGTTCAGATTCCCAAACCAACACAGAAAACAACAACAACAGCTGGAAGTAGAGAGGGATCCCTACAATTCCAGTGCCGGGATGTGGAGACCAGAGGACCCCTGGGGCTCACTGCCTGTCAGAGTAGCCTACCGGGTGAGTTCCAGGCCAAGGGGAGACCCTGTTTCAAAAATACAAGGTGGATGGCATCTTATTAATAACAGTCAAGGCTGGCCTCAGGTCTCCATATGCATGGGCACATACAGCTAGACACACACACATACATGTATACATACACACAAACACACATATAAATACATACAATTAAATACATACAAGCACACACACACACGTATACTCATGTACACATACACACAAACACACATATAAATACATACAAGTACACACACACAGACACACATTCATAGCATCAATTAGGCCTTTTGACCACTTCATCTCAAAAATTTTCCCCCTTCTCACAGTTTTTCTTTTTAAGATTTTAAACATTTATTTATTTTGCATGTGTGTATTTATGGAGGATCAATTGTGCCATGGCAGATGCATGGAAATCGGAGGACAATATATGGGAGTCAATTCTTTCCTTCAAACATACAGGTCCCAGGGATTGAACTCAGTTTGTCAGGCTTGGCCGCAAGTGCCTTTATCCACTGAGCCAGCCCATTGGCCCCCCTATTAGTTTCCCCCGCTGTCTCATTATTATCAATGTTCCCTTGTTACTACTTCCTTATCTTCTTAGTCCACCTTTCTGTGTCAGTCTGAGTCAGTAATGGACACCACCATACCTCTGGGCTTAAGTGGAAGGGAAGACTTTTCTCACTGGTTTTAGGTGGCGTAGAAAGACTCGCAGAAAGAACCAGGCACTGGGCAGACTTCCAAGGGAGGCCTGGGCACAGGCTGAGAGACTCTACCAGCCGGACTGTGTTAGCACCACAGGTGCCCCACAGCGAGCTCCAGGGTCCTCTGCTCCGTGTCCTCTCCTCCGCTGAGATAAATGCTTCTGTCCATGAGTCCTTGCTGTGAGGCGAAGCGGCCAGAACACACTACTGTGACCCTGGTACTGTTTAAGGGGGCTCTAAAGGGTTCATTTGATTGAAGGCCACACCTGCAAAGAGATGTCCACAGGGGACGATGGAACCGATGGTAGATGAGGCCTTCTAGGAAGTCCTGAAGTTACTGGTGACATAGTCCCATAGTCTCTCTCTCTCTCTCTCTCTCTCTCTCTCTCTCTCTCTCTCTCTCTCTCTCTCTCGTCCTGTCTCTATCTCCTCCTTCTCTCTTCTCTTCCTCTCTCTTTTCTCTCACTTCCGTCTCTCTCCCCTTTCCTTCTTTCTTCTTCCCTCTCCCTCCCCCTGCTTTCTCTCCCTCTCGCTCTCTCTCTCACTCTCCTCCTTTCTCTCCTTTCTCTCCAAAGCTCTCAGATAAGTACGCTTCCCTTTGTACGCTCCTTTCCTCTGCTGTTCGTTACAGGAAGCTGCATGGCTGTGTGGAATCTGCCTCCCGAGGCTCTAAGGCTGCTGTGGTCTCCTGGATGCAATGTGTATTGCTGTAGAACTTAGTCCACAAGGAGCCGGGCAATACCGGACTCAGTACCTTCAACTCTCGGGACGGGGTAGAGAAGGAGTACGCTGGAGTCACAGAAGCAGGAGTATCGCCCAGAAAACTGATGGCTTGGGCTATATAGCAAGACCTTTTCTCAAGAAAACAAAAAGCAGGAACAAACAGAAAAAAAAAAATCCTAACAATAAAAATTAAACTCAACCCTAACATCTTAGTTTCTTTTAGTCTCCGTATTAGAATGGTGTCTGGAACCTGTCTCCCCGCTTCCTGGGAGGCAGTCTCTATTAGGGGAGGGACCCTTGCTATCCCTTCATCCTAGAGGAGAGCTCAGGTCAGTGTCTAACCAGTGTATACATACACAGTAGATTTATTTTATTTTATTTTATTTATTCTTCCGCAGTTTCACGCACATATAGGATGTTCTAAGTCTTCCCATGACCCTCTCTTCTCCTCCATCCCTCTCCCATTAAATCTCCTCCGAAGGGCCCTCTTCCACCTTCATGTCTTTTTTTGTATGTGACACTGCGATTATTGTTGCCGATGTGACCCTGGGTACGGGTTATTTACTTGAGCAAGGATAACTTACCACTGCCCTCACCACTGATGAATATGACTGCCCCCTCCCAGCATGTTACAGGAAGAGGGAGGGCCTCATGAGCCCCTCTCCATCCATGACGGAATGCTGAAGGACTTGTCTTGTTCAGGTCTTAAGCGCAAAGCCAGGGCATGCAAGGAGGACTCTATTCCTGTGGATGCATGCGCTGCTGGTGAAGAGCATGCTCCACAGAGGTCTATAACTTGCAAAAGGTTTCACACAAAAGGATTTGTATATACCACCCAGCCTGAGAAACGTCTCTGGTAGGAGATGGTCCTATACGGCCGATAGACTCATCTGGGAACTGTACCTTGGCCTGCAAAGTTGCAATCTATCCACATAGGTGCTGCTACTCAGCCTGCTCACGGATAGGCTACTTGGGGTGCTAGATGATGTAATCATTTTCTGGGGGTTTATCATAAGCTCTGCACTGCACCACACTCAACACACATATGCTATACTATTTAATCTACACAAGGTCATGGGTGGAGTAAGCATTAGTATTTAATAAAAGGAAGTAGAGACTGCCTGGCCAAATAGCTTGCCTAAGTGTGTGGTGGAGTTAGATTTAATCCCCTGACCTTCCCAACCCGGGAGTCTAAGCTCTTACCCTCCAGTTTAACCCCACTTGTGATTTATTGTTCCGGATGTCGGCCAGTCACCTGAGACTTCCCGTTCAGTTTCCAGTGTAGTGACATTAATCTACCACTTTAATCGACTTCATACCTTAGCAAGGTGCAGCCTGATCATGTGGGCTGAAGTGGCAGAACAGGGCACTGGTGACTCCTGATGACCCTGCTGATACCGGCAAAGAACATGTGAGTCTGTAGGTCAGGTTCTAGAAGGGGTAGGAGAGAATCTGATTTTAAATGAGTCAATGTCTGGCAGGCACCCTAGATCCTAGAACACCCCTCTCACCTCCATCCCTGTGCTAGATGGTAGATAAACATCTTCAAGTCTTTGGGTTCTACTTGGTTGAGATTCTACATTGCATGATTTCCTTTAAATTCAGCGATGTTGATAATAGTGCTAAGGTAGGTTTATAATGTGACTATCTTTTTCCTACTCTCTCTTTGTTGGGTGGATGTTGAAAGCATCATATATTACATATACATTGCTATGTTGTTACTTTTTCAAGGAGAGTTAAGAGAATTGGGAATTGTAGATAGTTTCCCTATGTCTGTGCAATCTAGTAATTTAGAAAAAACATAAAGTTCAGTTGATTTAGTTTTATGAGCTATGTAGGCCGTCTTCTTAGACTGTCTTCTCTGCCTTTTACAACTGTCCTGCATGGCAGGAAGGGCAGGATTCTATACAAGAGAAGGAGAAGCTTTACACGTCTTTATACTTACATATGGATGAGATCTTCTACACTGACGTATTGACCAAGATCTTATATATTGATCAGGATCACAGAGAAGGGTGAGGGGTGAGGGTCTGAACCCTCCTTTTCCAGAGGACCCCAGTGAGTTGTGACTATTGGTTTATTGACTCTGTCCAGCTGTCTTACTCTTCCACATCATTCTGTTCTGCCTAGAAGGTCATGCTGCGATCCGGTCCTGACCCATCCATCTCTAACGAGGCCGGTGGGCAGAGCCTAAAGGAGGACTCAGGGCCAGGGAGGAGGCTCAGCTGGTAAAGGGCTTGCAGTGGAAGCACAAAGACTTGAGCTTGGCATCAAGAATCCACATAACACTGGCTGTAATCCCAGTGCTGGGAAGGTGGAGACAGGAGGATTCCCGGAACTCTCTGGCCAGTCAGCCTAGCTTGTTCCATGCCCCAGGCCAATGGGAAATCTGTCTCAACAGACTAGGTGGACATCAGAGGTACTCTTCCAGTCTGCACCTGTATGCTCTTACACATGTATGCACACCTACTCATGTGAGCACACCAATACACACGTGTACACACTCAGACATACAAAAGGAAAGGTTGCAGTTAAGACGCTGCCGGTTATAACCAGGAGGTGTGGCTTAGAGTAGGAAGAGAGAGAGGAAAGGAAGGAAGGAAGGTCTAAAACACGGATATAGCTGCAAAGGCCATGGGGGTGGTATAAATAAAGGCAGCTACCAGAAGAGAGAAAGAAGTCAGCTGTGTGATCATCAGAACTGCCACTGGTCCTCGGGGGCAGGATGGTGGGGACTGACCTCGATGAGGTGATCTGAGGAGAAGGTCAGCAGGAGGCGGTCCGGATACAGCATCATTCTGGTCTGGTATCAGCAGCATAATTGTTGAAAATAAATTGAGTCTGCATTTTTAAACTTTTTAAAAAATTATTCAGGAGAAGCTAGATCTTGTAGTTTTAGGTAAAATCTGCACATTCGAAATGCTGTCCCTAGTGAAGAAAGTGATAAAATATTTTGTAAACAGACAAACATATATGGAAATGCCAGCCGAGCCCTCCAAAACTGCTGGTTTGTGGTTTCTGATGCGTGTTTGCTCGGAGAGCTTATTCTGAGCTTAACAGAGGGAATTCAGTTTCTATTCCCTTGATATCCCAGTTACAGGGAAGTGATGTGTGTGTGTGTGTGTGTGTGTGTGTGTGTGTGTAAGAGAGAGAGAGAGAGAGAGAGAGAGAGAGAGAGACAGAATCAGAGACAGAGATAGAGCATGTGTATCTGTGCTCAGGTATGTACATGCTCACATATGTATGTACTCATGTGTGTATATGCATGGGGCATGTGTATGCATATGTGTGAACATGTGGAAGACAGAGGTTAACCTTTGTTGTCACTCTTCAGGCAGGGTCTTGTGTTTTGGAGACTGGGTATCTCACTGGGGTGGAACTCATTAAGAAGCCTGTACTGACTGGCCAGCAAGCCCCAGGGAACTTCTGGCCTCTGCCCACCCAGTGCTCGGATTACAATGCAAACTTCCGTGCCCAGCATTGTCACGTGGGTTCCGAGGACCCAAACGCAGTTCCTTGTGCCTGCACAGCAGACACTTTGTCCCCCGAGCCGCCACCCTGTCCTGTGATGACGACCCTTGACAACTCTGTGTGTGCGCTTTCGGAAAACATCCTCTTTCTTTCCATCGCGCCCATCTAACCCTGCCATACCCCATCACGGCCCTTTCTCACACTCAATTTAAGAGATTGTGCCCGACAGGATATCCCCCAGCACACCCCTGAACAGCCTGTGTAAACAGTACTTGTAGTGAGCACGAGGAATGGCCCCCAGGGCTCCAGAGAGACATGCTTTAATTAAGCTACATTTCTGACTTTAATTATTGTCTAGACTAGGGTGTTTGCAAGCCTGTAGATGCATGGGTAGCGGCTTGGTGAGACAGTCGCCCAGCTTTTCCTCACCTAGGAGGAGTCCACACAGAGGTGACAGGAACTCGAAGGCCCGTGCACCAAGGTGCAGATCTCCATGATGAACAGCAGTGTGCATGAAACACTCGATTACTGCTTTGAAACTGACAAATATGTGCTCTCCCCTCATTGCATAGGGGAGGTCACAGCAAAGGGAAAAATTGAATAACATACATGTGCATGCACACACATGCACACATATGTATGTACAAAGATGTACAGATGCACATATACTCTTATATGTGTACGCAAAACATGCATACACACATGAACACATGTATACACTCACACATGCACACACATGAATATTCAAAGATATATGTGCACACACATGAATATGCAAAGATGTATATGTACACACACAGACACACCATTTAGTCTGCTGGAAATTCTGATATACTCTTCAGGGACCTTGACTTCAGGGGTGAATCTTTTCATAAACCATATTTAATTTATAGCACTTAAGTGTTTATTTTTTATGTACAGAGTGTTAGTAGTGATATTCCTAGCAACATTGGAAAATACCACACAGTTTATGAAAGAGAAGTTAAAAAAAATAAATATATAGAATCTCTTCACTGGGACATCCAGAGACTTTTTTCTGTGTTTTCAGGGAGAAAAGATAACAACACCAAAAGAAAAACCATAAAGCAAACAAAAATGTTATAAGAAGAATTTTAATGTCACCAATTACATTTGTACAGGAAATTGGTTTATCCCGTCATGAGTAAGTGTTAGTCAAAACTACAGGTTAGGCCCGGTAAGATGGGACTCAGCAGGCAAAGGCACTTGCCACCAAACCTGAGTTTGATCTGCTGGGCCCACACGGTGGAAGGAGAGTAATAGCTCCTGCAAGTTGTCTTTCAACCTCCACACATGCACACACGCACACACGCACACACACAGACACACAGACACACACACACACGCACGCACGCACGCACGCATGCACGCACACAGATACAGTTAAGAAAGTTAGTTGGAGGGACAAGAGGGCAAAGACATCCTTCACACCTTGTCGTCCACACTGAGGCCAGGAGCTGCCTGTCATATGCAAGTTATCGTCAGACAAACATCCACACCCAAAGGGCACTTATTTTTTTTTTTTTTGAGGAGTTTACACTTTTTTATATAGATATACCCTTTCTGAGGACCAGTCTCTGCTGAGAGACGAAGCACAGTTCTTCTTATGAAGATTGCGGTATTACAGCAGAAACTGGGGTCTCTGGGCCTTTCAAGTCAGTATTGACTGCAAAGCAGCTCCCGCCATCAGCCAGGGGCTGGAGAATGGACATCCTCTGGGAGGAGCAAGTCCGGGCTCTGCAGCAGCGTGGACAGCCTCTGTCTTTGGATAAAGGTGCCGAGGCTAGTGCACCGTGGCCACTGCGGATTTCTGCTGTAGGTACCAGGTGTGACTCTTCCTGTTCCCAGGTCTCTGGGTGAATAGGTCCAGATCCACAAACGGAAATGGATGGCCAAGCCTGGGCCGTATGCCGTGTTCCCTGTCATACCCATTGAGGAATCCCTGAAAAGAACAGGGTGGGTGGATGATGGTGGTGCCCGCTTGCAGCCAGCACACGCACCCTTTACCCTGCTATTCCCAATTGCTTTCTTTGTATTCATGAGTCAGAGCCAAATTGGCCTCATCTGATCTTTTGTGTTCTTAATATTCATCATGAGCTGTCTCCTGAGATTATAATCTTCGGTGTTCAGAAACCATGGTTTAGATGCAGCTACTTTGCAGCTCCTGATGGGCCTTAAATACAGGTTTGCAGCATGTGTTTTTAAATTACACATGATTGCCTGAGGTGCCCCAGGGATGGTTATCAGTTCTCCACTTCCCACTTGTGGGTTCTGCGTTGCTGATTTCAAACCTTAAGTGTGGTTTCCTTTCTTTTGGGTTGGGGATGCCCCAGTGGGGAGGGGATTTGCTCCCTTTGGCGTTATGACTCAGATGAAGGGTAGGATTGGTGGAGTGGGATGGATTTAGTTCTTCGAGCACAGCCTCGCCTGGTCATGTCATTAGCCTCACCCCACCGCGTCTGTCAACACTGCCCTTGTCTGGAGCTTCCCAACTGTTTCAATTAGTTTTTCTTGGGGCTTGTCTTATCCATCAGGATCCCACGGAGTTCTGGGTTCTTTCCCTTGTTTATTACCAGAGGCCAGAACTGGTTGTCTTTTCTGAGTTACTAACCTCCAGGGCGATGGATGGAATCTCCCAAATAGTTGAGCTCTGACTCAGAGAGTGAGCGCCTTCATCCAGCCTCAGCTCCCTCCATACTTTGCTTGGCTTCCAAAGCACCCAGGTCGCTGCTCACAGCAAGACTCTCGCTGCATTGCTTTTTGTTGATGTTGAGTTCTGACTGTGACCATTTGAGAGCAGAAGAAAGGGTTCTGGATATCATACAAATGGAAAAATGGGAGCAAAATTGTCTAGAGGAACCAAGGGGACTAATGGGGGGGTGGAGGGGGCAGTGATATGCAAAGTGTGCAATATATATGAAAATGTCCTTCTTTAGCATAGTGCCGTGTACAGTGGATTAGTATATACAGTTAAAACACATACACACACACACACACACACACACACACACACAGACAGAGACAGAGACAGAGACAGAGACAGAGAGAGCATTAATTTGTTGAGCCCTGCCTTCAGTTCTTATCTATGGATCCACTGGCTGCAATATCTCTTGAATTTTCTGACTGTGTAGATTTCTACATTTGTATTTGGAAAGTCCATGCTATTTTCCTAAGGGGCTGGAGGAGAAAAGGCTGTAGATAGTTACTGAAAGTGAAGGAGCACACTTACTATACTGTAAACTGTTTGCAGTAGTGGGGTGTTATGGGGCTGCTGCCATTATCTCTGATTGGCTGGAAATACACATTGTGTCTCAGTGATGACTTTCTTCTTCTTCTCCTTCTCCTTCTTTTTCTTCTTCTCCTTCTCCTCCTTTTGTTATTTGTTTGTTTGTTTTTTCAAGACAGAGTTTCTTTGTATAGCTTTAGCTGTCCTGGAACTCACTCTATAGACCAGGCTGGCCTTGAACTCAGAGATCTGTCTACCTCTGCCTCCCGGTTAATGATTTCTTATTATTAATTTTTGTTTTTTTCATGGATGTCTGAGTGTGTATATGTGCATCACATCACATACTTACAGGTGCCCATAGGGGCCAGAAGAGGTAGCAAATCCACTGGAGTGACAGATGGTTGAGAGCTGCCCAGTGTGGGTGCTGGGAACTCAGAAAAGGTCCTCTGCAAGAGCCATAGGCTCTCTTAACCACTGAGCCATCACTCCAGCCATGGATCTAACATGGCATGTTAGTGTGATCATTTATCTTGATGATCAGCTTGACATGATCTAGAATCATCTAACATACTAATAATCTCTGGGCATGTCTCTGAGGGAGTTTCCAGGTTGGTCAATTGATTTGCAAAGACCCACCCTCAATGGGGGCAATATCATCCATGGGGTGGGGTTCTGAACTGAATAAGATGGAGAAAGTGAGCTGAGCATGAGCATTCATCTCTCTCTGCTTCCCGAGAGCCAATGCAACCTGACTGACTGCCTCATACCCCACACCTTCCCTTACGTGATAGACTGTTCCCTCAAAGGGTGAGCCAGGAAAAAAAGAGCCTTAGGTGGTTTTCCTCAGGTACTTTGTCATAGCAATGACGAAAGGTAACTAATACAGTTAACAGGTAGCAATGTGCGTAGCCAGCCACCCCCTCCTCGTCTCCACCGCACACACACAACCCTGGGGTGGCAGCAACCTTGTTCCTACTTACTGTAGGGCCTGGAGAGAGTGGAGACGGGAGACGGACAGCAAGGGCCACCATGTCTTGTGTTGTGCATGTTGAAGCACACAGAGTTGCTTTGTGATGGTGGAGCTGGTGATGGGAGATGTGGGGGTGGAGGAAAACATCTTTCTTAGGATCCTCATCCAAGGAACAAGAAACGATATCTCTAATTGTGAGGTTTTCAATGAAAGCCTTTTGTTTGAGAGTCCGGGCTGGTGGTGGGAATCCGTTATTTGGTGTATTGTTGATTAATAACGAGCCTTTACTCCATTAAGAGAAGGGTCTGTGTGTGTGCTGTCTGTGCCTAAAAGGGGAAACTGACGCAGGAGTGCATGGAAGAGCGGGTTGTGGAACTTCATCATTTTTCATGATGTTTTAGGACTTGCACCTCTGTCTTGAAAGTTTTCTCTCTAGACCCAGCACACTAGAAAAGCATCCTCTTCTCCATCTTGAAGACTTGCCATGTGAGGTTTTCATTGTGTTTGAGACAGGTTCTCGTACACCTAGGCTGGTCTCAAATTCACTGAGTAGTTGAGGATAATCTTGACCTCCTGTTCTTTCTGCCTTCACCTCTCAAGTGCTAGGATTACAGTCCACCATGATGTCTGGTTTCTGTAGCGCTGGTAGTGGAACCTCCGCCTACATGCATCCTGGGCAGCAGTCTATCAACTGAGCTACACTCCCATCCCTGCTACATGTGTCGTGATAACAGGATTCCTTTAGTGCACCTCCCGTGTTCCAGGATCCGTCCTAACAGCAAACATAATAGCCATTGCATTTCTGTTTCTTGCTTGCTGGGTGCTTTGTATACTTCTCCTTGGCTCCTTGGAGTATATACATATATATATATATATATATAGTGTATATATAGTGTATATATATGTATAGTGTATATATATAGTGTATATATATGCATATATAGTGCATATGATGTATGTATGTATATCTATTTTGTAGAAGAGACAGCTGTCAGCTGAAGCTCAAAAAGGTTGAATGATTGTGCAAGGCCAGAGAGCTCAGTTGTATGAGCCAGGATTGAAACTCAGATTGGCTTCACTGTTGATCCATAGCAGAGCTCTACATACCACCTTTCAGTGTGTCTCCCTGTCCTTTTAATATACGTGTTGTATTTGAACACGGAGGAGGCCATAGGTCAAAGCCTTTGAAAATTCATGATCATTAATATCGAAACTCAAATCTAGCTGCTTGGAGAAAATCTGGAAATGGAGATCTCCCCTAGTGCCATGGCTTATACATGGTTTAAGCATGGCTCTGGAGAGTTTGCACATTGACAGTTTTGTGTCCATTCTCCCAATGCTAGTAGCAAAACTTTTAAAGTTTGGAGTCAAGCTTGTCCCTGATGTCTGTCTTTTAGTATCAGGTGTTTTAGACAGGATTCTCTAGAAAAATAAAATCTGTGGGGTGTATACATATTATAAAGGGGGATTTATTAGATCGGCTTACACAGAACAGAGGTTGTCTGCATGCTGCAGAGGCTGAGAACCTGGTAGCTGCTTAGTCGGTGAGGATGAACATCTCAGCAGTCTTAATGTGGTGATGAAGGCCTGGAGGACTCTGGGGAGCCACTGGTCTTCCGTCTGTTGAAAGGCCCAGGAACCTGGAGTTTACTGTTAGCGAAGGCAGGCAGCAGCATCAGTGGCTAGACCTTCACCAGCCAGAAGTGGAACAGGCAGACAGTCCTGCTCTTTCTTTGGATCTCTTTACATCTAAGTTGCCCACTGGAAGGTGCTGCCTACCCTGGGAGAGGGACTTTCCCTCAGTGAAAACTTTCTGGAAATACCTACAAGGGTTGTCCAGAGGTGTGTCTTTTAGTTGATTCCCGATCCAACCCACTTGACAGTCAAGATTAACCATCATGTCATGTGATCTCTCTTTTTCTCTCTCTCTCTCTCTGGATTTGATGTCATCGTGGTACCATCTGCCATGTAGTGATGGGGATGCCTCAAAAGAGCTGGTGACCTGCAGTTTTCATGTTTGGCCTCCAAAGAGCTCCTTTAAAAAAATAACCTACCCATCTCTCTTTAATAAACCACTTATCCTTGAGTATAACATTAGAGCAAGTGGCTGAATGTACTTAGGAATGTAATTATCTCAGTGGTTCTGAATAGATGAGTGGAGACTTTCCAAACTCTTTTCACTCCAGGTACCTATCAGACCTCTGCCTGCACAAATGCCCGTTAGAACCAGCCCGCCTCATAGATGGCATTTCTGCTGTTGACGGCTACTGGTACTGTAGCTAAACATCTGCTCCTAATTCCAGTAGCCGTGGTTTCCCCATTAGGACTGCTGATTACTGATCACGTTATGCATTTCTACTTTAGAAAGATATTTAAGACCCCCGATCATACCACCAAGGGCCATATTTCTGTTGGGTTTCAGAAGAGAATACAAGGTAAGGCTCCAAACTCTGAGTATCTGGTTGGTGGGATACCCTACGAACGTCAGCTCCTGAACACAGGAGGGCCCTGCTCTGCATCACAGTGACTGTCTAAGGTGTCTAGGATCCTGAGTGATGGGAAGCAAAGACTTCAGTCTCTCCTCTCCACTCTGCTGTCTCCTGACATCCCATAGAAGCCCCCATTTCCTGTGAATTGTTTTGTTTCAATTTAAGGTCACTGTAGAAAACAGAAATTCATCCATGAATGAATTCTCAGTAGGGGCCCAATGTCTGATATTGACTTTATAGGATTTCACCTCTAGGTAAAACTGCCATGTGCTTAACTTGACTGGCCACATGGACACATTGATCTGATGTCTCTGGTTCGTAGATTAGTGAGTGTGACTAGTGCTGTGATAACCATGGATGTGCTATGCTGTCTTAGAATGCTTTGGGGAACTACCCAGGAGTGCTATCTCTGGGTCATATGGTTTGTCTATTTTATTTAAGAGCCATAGATTTTATATAACTATCTAAAATCATTTATGTGCAATAACAAGAAAGTAGATGGAAACTGTCTAATGAAACAGAGGCCTGATGGGAGGGGATAGACGAGAAAGAAGAAGACAGTAGAGTATTATGGGGAATATGCTCAAAGAGCAGTCATTTAGCATTTAACGTCTCTCTCTCTCTCTCTCTCTCTCTCTCTCTCTCTCTCTCTCTCTCTCTGTGTGTGTGTGTGTGTGTGTTATATGCATGTATATATGTTCAGGTACAGGTATATGCCTGCCTGTGGAGAACAGAAGTCAATTTGGGTTGTTTTCCTATATCTCCCTTTACCTGAATTTTTGAGACAGGCTTTCTCACTGAACCTGGAGCTCACTGAATTAGCACTAGCTGTCCAGGGAGCTCCAGGGATTCTGCTGTCTCCACCTCTCTGGGGGCAAGGATTATAGGCGCATGCTGCCGTATAGCTCTTACATGGATGCTGGGATCTCAATGCAAGTCTGCATGCTGTCTGCCCAGTCCCACAAGATTATGTATTTGTATGAAAATGGCCCATGTAGCCCAGTATTATACACACTTATAGATGTATGTGCATATACATACACACGCACACACGTATATGACTAGGTGTTTATATGGAAACTTAGCAGATGAGAAAAAGCAGGTTCACAATGGAGTGATGTCTATCACCTAAGGAAGACTCTGCAATTGGAGAACATTCTGCTGCATAGGATTGCCACAGTCTTATTAGGTGTGAGAGTAAAAAGAGTAAAACATGATGGTACAGGCCTGTACTAGCAGTGCTGGCGAGGCAGAAACAAGCGTATTTCTAGAGTTCACTAGCCAGCTAGTGTAGTCAAATTTGTGAGCTCTGACGAGATACCCTGTCTCAAAAAATACAGTGGAGAGTGGTAGAGGAAGACTCTGTATACATCCACAGACAGAAGCAAGTACACATTAACACACAAATCTGCACGTACACACACACACATACTCACAAGAAATATACAAGTTGAATCCAGATACAGATCTGGGTGACTGATATTGGTGTATGCTTACCATTAGAATGGTTAGCTTCAGGGATCTGACTCATATTAGGCTTCTGCAATGTGACTCGTGGGTCTTCTCGGACACCCAGATAAAGGTTATTGCAGTAAGCACAGACTATAAAGAAATGATTCCACCTACATTTAGCTTGTGAACCAACAGTTTCATTGGGGTCACCCATAAGACTATCAGCAACTTATGGATGGCTACACCTCTGAAGAAACTGTCTCTGCCAGCCACCATTAACTGCTTAGGCACCCTCAGGGAAGGGGTAAGGCCTCATGAACCCTTACATCAGCAAACCATTAACTGCCTATAAATACTTAGGAAGGACAGGACCTTGGAAGTCCCTCCCCTTCTCAATGATAGAGCATTTATGGGGCCAATCTTGTGCAGGTCTCCAGGGCATCAAAAGCAGCTTCATTAGGAATCTCTGCAAAGTTAAATGAGATAGAAACCATGGCAGGTGGTTCTGTCATGCCTTACACTCACCCAGCTGCTCCTCATGGCTGTGGAGTATCACGGACCCAGGGAGTCATCACCCCAAAGCCTTTCAGTACTAACCATATACTAGGTCATGTGACGGGCGCTGGGATGCTTTTGTGAATATGTCATGGAATCTTCCCCCTAAATCTTACAGTCTCATGACACTTTTGGAAAAGATGAGGCATGCTCTATAACATGGGCCCAGACTCTAGGGAAAGTCTGTTGTCAAGGGGCAGTCAGTGGAAGGATGGAGCCTTTGAAGGCACCATCAGAGCACCAGCCATTGCTCCTGAATTAACACTATGAAGAGGCTGGGAACAGGTGTATCATAGTGAAAAATTACAATTTTGTTCAATTATATCTGTTTTTAAGTCATTTTAATAAACTGAAGTCCAAAGATTTGAGCATTTTATTAAGCTTGAAGGTGAGGTAGCAAAAGGGCTGTCTGACTCATAGAGCAGAAAGCTTGCTGGCCATTCACCATTGCATCCCCCCAGGACCCCCAACCGATGTTTAACCTGAGGTGGGTCATCCAAGCACACACTGGTTCTTGGTGATTTGGCCAGTTAACTGTTAACCCAGAGGGCTGTTATGGAACACTGTCCTTGGCAGGGTATGACTGCTACTCCCTTGGACCCAGGAGATCTGCACAGGATTGGTTCCATTAAGGTTCCATCACTGAGAAGAGGAGGAGCTTACAAAGTCCTGTCTTCCCTGAGTATTTATAGGTAGTTGCTGACAGAGACATTTGCTTCAGTAGTGTGGACACTCACATATTGCTCTTCCAGGGAATCCTTTGCCCATGCTCATGTAAATAACGCCAATTAACTCACTGCTTCCCAAGCTAGCCTCCAGTGGAGTTCTTTTCTTTGGTCTGTGCTGAGTGTAGTATCTGAGGTAAATAACCATTTGTTAATCTCCCCAGGAAAGGCACACAAAAGTCCCAGACTAAGAACAGTCCAAGGTAAATGCTTTGGCTTTCCCCAGGGTGCAAAAGTGATAGGCATTTAGTAAACCTGGTTGTCTGTGAGCGGGCATCTTCCTGGGCTGTCACCAGGCAGTGTGATGCTTTCTGAGATGTTGGCCTTCCAGCTGTGAGCCCGAGCCCAGCCATGTAGTTACAGAGAACAAAGACCACATGCAGCATGCTGCTATATGAGATGAAACCACGGTTATGACTTTAAGTAGCTTATTGGGATGCTGCCCCATCAAAGTTGAGAAGCATTTTGTTTTCCTTCAGGGTGCAGGGCTGTGCTACCCAGTCTTTTGAATTTTCCATCAGCTGTCAACTCTGTGTCTTATGTTTTCTGGTTTTCTCTGTAGCTAAAGGCAATACAAGGACCAATTTCTGCAGAAATGTTTACATAGCCACACTGTCCCTGGGAATCGCGACAACTGCTAACTGATTTATGTGGCCTGGTCCTAGATGTTGCTGAGTTTTCAAGAACCAAGACTTTATAGAATATTGTGCAGCTTTGCAATAGAGATTATTTTCAAACATTTCTGTCCACTGCTTAACCATAAGTGTTTTGATGACATAAAGGTGACTTTTGATAGAGTCATTTATTTATTGTGTGTGTTCATGCGTGTCTGTATGCACAGGGATGTGCATGAATATGTGTGTGCATATATGTGGGGGTCACAGGACAGTACTATCCCTCAGGGCCTCTCATGGCACTTTACCAAGCTGACCAAATCTGCTGGCTGGAGAGTGAGCTTCCAGTGATCCACCTGTCTGTCCCTCCCATCTTGCTATCATTGGGATTATAGGAGCATGCCACCAGAGTCAAATTTAACCAGAATCCTGGTGATCTAAACTCAGGTCTTCAGGCCTGCATGTGGTTGAGACATCTCCCCCAGATCTTTGAGAAGGACCTCTGTGGGCCAGGTTGGTCATGATTAAACTCATGGCAATCCTCCTGCCTCAGCCTTCTGAGTGCTGGGATTACAGGTGTGAGCCATCATTCTTGGCCAATAGAATCATCTTAAAAGGACATTTAAAATGGGGTTTGTAAAAAGAGATCGATTGGAGTTTGGTTTTGAAAAATTCTCTGGTCTGGGTTGTAAGTACAATGGTGGATTAGCAAGTGTCGAGTGAGTGTTTGGAGAAGGAAGCTGTGCTTTATTGCACAGGAGGAAAAGGAGTAGAAACATTCCTTTTAAGAATCTAACCATTTATTTGAAATGAGGCATGTGTCTGAGAACAATTAGAGAACCACTTGGCAACACACTCTTTAATAAGCACTGAATTGAAGGCACACGTCCCATTGCTGGCTCGGTGAGGGATATAGAAAAGAGATGATAGAGTGGAGTCCTGAGTGTTGACAGGACCAGGAAAACGCTTGCCCAGGGCAGTCGCTAATGCTAAACTCATCCAAAAGCCTTGTGGCCAGGGCCAGCTGTACAAAGGTCCAGAGCCTGGAAGATTTACACTAATCCATCAGGTGGGGAAGGGGACAGAGGAGTGCAGGGAAAGGATGGGGGAAATGGATCCCAGTGAGAAGGATGAGAGCCAGATTCTGCAAGCTCCTCCTTGCTTCTATTCACCCCATTTGCCACCTGTTACTACTTAGGGGAGGGCACTGATGTTCACATAGGCAAGGACAAACTTCACCCGGGATTAGACTCGTTCCTAGGGCTACCTGCATTAAAAAAAAAAAAAAAAAAACCCTAGTGTGAGTTCTTTGTGGTGTGTGTGTGTGTGTGTGTGTGTGTGTGTGTGCGCGCGCGCGCGCGCATGCACAAAAAAACCCTAGTGTGAGTTCTTTGTGGTTTGTGTGTGTGTGCGCGCACGCGCGCGCACGCACACGTGCACACGTGTGTGCACAACGTGTGTTCATGCCGAGCCAGAGATCAGCTTTGACTTTCATTCCTTAGGATACTCTTAATCTTATTTCTTTAGGCTGTCTGGCCCATCAGTCCCAGGGATCCTTCTGCCTCCCCCTCCCCGGTCCTGGGATTATAGGCATACACTACCACACTCAGATTTGAAAAAACTGTTTCCATGGGTTCTGGGGATCAAACGTGGGTCCTTCTGCTTGCCAGACAATCGCTTTACTGACTGAGCCATCCCCCAGCCTCTAGTGTGTTCTGATAAATGACCCAAGAGAACTGCAGGCTGTCCCCTCGTCTTTGCAAGTCACCTAAATCAGATACTGTGATGACTGGCTGAGGTTCTTGCCCACCCCCGCCCCCCGAAAGCTTAGAGCTGAGCCAGGCGTGGCTTCCAAGCCTGGGAGACGACCTGTCTGAACTTCTTATTCCCCTAGTAGCTTTTATAGAGTTCTCTGGCCAGAGGGAAACTGCAGACCCACTTGAAAACCATATAAAACGAATGTGTGATGGGATTGGCAGTGTTCTGAACAGCGCTACCAAGAATGTACACTACAGGGAGGGACGGAGAGCCCGCTTCGGACTGAGACCTATTTTGAACGGAAAAGCTTTTATTACAAGAATTCTCTTCATCAGTGAGTCGCGCTTTCTATTCTCTTGCCTCTGTCCCGTGTTTCAGTTGTTAACCTTCCAACAGTGTACGCCATGATGACTACTTTGGGACACACTGGGGAATTCTGTCTTTGAGAAGAGCGGTGTGTTCTTTTTTTTTTTTTAAAGAGGGCACAAATATCTGACTGACGGCTCTACACACTGTTGTGTTATCGTGGCCTGTCGCTTGTTACATTTAATGTGTGATAACTATCTGTCTCTATTCAATTTGAAGGGCCTCATTGTCCCAGTTCTGTCGTTCTGCATTAGGAATTATGTGGATAAATTATAGTCCTCCTATTTTAGGATATGGTTAGGAGAAACAAAGTATGTGCTTATCGGGGCCTTGCACAATCTGTAAGAAACGGTGAGTCACTGCCCACTCTGGGGTTGGCTTCCAGACCCAGCAGATGAGTGCGGCTTCTCCTCCAGGCCGCCAGGCACTCCCACTCAGCCTTCTTGTTCTCCTGGATGCCGGGGACGTTTCCAGCAGCTGTTGCTGCCTTGGGGCCCTGAACTCCTCCACTTGGGAGGGAGATGGCTGAGTGACCGGGAAGGCTGTCTGACTACACAGGAGGCCCAGACCTGAAAGGACAGTGTGTCACCTTCAATGTGCAGCATTTACTCAAAGGATATACATTTATATGTATGTTTTAAAGCACATGTGCATGTGCTTGTGTGTGTATGTGTATATATATGTGTGTATGTGCTTGTGTGTGTATGTGTATGTGTGTATGTATGTGTGTGTGTGTGTGTGTGTGTGTGTGTGTGTGTGTGTGTTTATGTATAGGAATGGCTATGTGAATGCAGGTTTCTTCAGAGCCCAGAAGAGGATGATGGTTCCTCTGGAACTGGAATTGCAGGTAACTGTGAGCCACCCAACATGGGTGCTGGGAACCAAAGTCAAGTCCTCTACAAGGGCAATACATGTTCGTAATCCCTGAGTCAGCTCTCCAGTCCCTTCTATTTTTTTAATTTAAAAAGGGGAGTTTCATGATGGAATTTCCATGTGTACATTAAATGCATTTTCGTATTTACCCACCAAGTAGGGCCCATGTTCTCTCCCCTGCCCCCCCCTCTTATCCTCAGGACCCTGGCACTCTCACGTCCTTTGGCTGCGGTAAATATGAAAGTGCTGATATCTGTGATGTTCCAAATTCAGCTCGTTGGAGAGTCAGTGAGAAGTGGGATTCCCAGCTCATACAGTACATGCTACTTTTAGTTCTTCAATTATTTTTAACATCTATCTATCTATCTATCTATCTATCTATCTATCTATCTATCTATCTAT
>CABHPQ010170108.1:26980-40494 GCA_902168405.1 Peromyscus aztecus
TATCTATCTATCTATCTATCTATCTATCTATCTATCTATCTATCTATTTCTATCTATTATCTATCTATCTATCTCTATCTATCTATCTATCATCTAGCTATAATCTATCTATCATCTATCTATCATCTGTCTATCTATCTATCATCTATTTCTATCATCTATCTATCTATCTATCTATCTATCTATCAATCATCTATCTATCATCTGTCTATCTATCCATCTATCTATATGTCTATCTATCTATCTATCTATCACCTATATATCTATCACTATGTGTGTGCACATGCATGCCCAAAAATAAGTGTGGAAGTCAGAGGTCTGTTGTAGAATATTATTTTAAGGTGTGTTACTTTTGTTTATGTTGCATTTGTTAAACTCTGTGAAGCTGAGTTACTGTGCCTGTCTAAAACACCTGATGGTCTAATAAAGAGCTGAACGACCAATAGCAAGGCAGGAGAAAGGATAGGCAGGGCTGGCAAGCAGAGAGAATAAATAGAAGGAGAAATCTGGGAGAGGAGAGATCTAGGAGTGAGAGGAGGAGGTCAGGGACCAGCCACCCAGTTACACAACCAGCAACAGAGTAAGAAAGGTATACAGAAATAGAGAAAGGTAAAAGCCCAGTGGCAAAAGACAGATGAGATCATCTAAAGCTAAGAAAAGCTGGCTAAGTCCAGTCAAAGAGAGAGAAGAGGGATTCTATGAGCAAGGGGCATCAAGATCATGATGGAGAAACCTACAGAGACAACCGAACCAAACTAGTGGGAACTCATGATCAATAGCTGTGGAACCTCCAAGGGACTGGACTAGGCCCTCTGCATAAGCAAGACAGTCATGTAGCTTGATCTGCTTAAGGGGCCCCCTGGTAGTAGGATCAGGATCCATCCTTGGTGTATAAGCAGGCTTTTTGGAGCCCTCTACCTATGGTGGGACACCTTGCACAGGCTTGATGCAGGGGGAAGGGGCTTGGACCTGCCTCTACTGAATGTACCAGGCTCTGTGGACTTCCCAGGGGAGACCTTGCCTTGTTGGAGGAGGGAATGAGGGGGTGAGTTGTGGCGGGGGAGGTAGGAGGGGCGGGAGGAGGGAGGAGAGGGGGATCTGTAATTGGTATGTAAGATGAATAAAAAAATCCTTCAAAAAAAAGAAAAGAAAAGAAAAGCTGGCTAGAAACAAGCCAAGCTAAGGCTGGGCATTCATAATTAAGAATAAACCTCCATGTATGATTTATTTGGGAGCTGGGTGGCATGACCCCCAAAAAGAGAGAAAACAACAATAGAGGACAACTTGCAGGAGTCAGCTCTGTCTTTCTACTATGTAGGTTTCAGAGGCTGAACCAGGTCATCTTGCTTTGCAGCAAGTACAATTTTCTGAATCCTCTCTCTAGCCTTCAGTATTTTATTTCTTTGGTTCAATTATAAACGAGATTCTTTTCCTGATTCTGTTTGTTGTTACACTGTAGCTATTCACCAAACTTTAACATGTTGATTCTTTATCTTGCACCTTGCTGAATTTTTATTAGTTAAAACAGTTTGTGTGTGTGTGTGTGTGTGTGTGTGTGTGTGTGTGTGTGTGTGTGTATGGTCATTATATTTTACTTATACTTAAGATATAATTTGAAAAAGAACAGGGATCTTTTTTTAAATCTTATTTCCAATTTGGATGGCTTTATCATTTATTTTCAGGTTCATTTGTTCTGGCTGGGCCATTCCAAAGTACAAATTATGCTGATTAGAAGTGATGAAGAGAGGAATCCCAGCCCAGTTTCTGATCTTAAAGGAGAAATTCTTAAAATTCTTAGTTTTCATCACTGAGCTCAATTTTACATGTGGGCTTCTCATAGATGATATTTATTGTGCTGAGGTCATTTCTTTCTATTCCTAATTTGTTGGCCTTTTTTTTTTTTATCTCTAGGGGGTGTTGAGGTTTTTTTGTTTGTGTTTGTTTTTGTTTTTGAGACAGGGTTTCTCTGTGTATCCCTGGCTATCCTGGAACTCACTCTATAAACCAGAGGTCTACCTGCCTCTGCCTCTGAAGTGCTGGGATTAAAGGCATGCACCATTACTGCCAGGCAAGTTTCTTTCTTTCTTTTTTTTTTAATAATTTTTTTTTGTTGTTTTTTGAGACAGGGTTTCTTTGTGTAGCTTTGCGCCTTTCCTGGAACTCGCTTGGGAGACTAGGCTGGCCTCGAACTCACAGAGATCCGCCTGCCTCTGCCTCCTGAGTGCTGGGATTAAAGGCATGCGCCACCACTGCCCGGCTCTTTCTATTTTTTTTAAGTGTACCCACATACACAGAACAACACATAAAGCCATTTTTATTCAGATTGAATTTCTCTCTCTCTCTTCCACATTCCTTCCATCCCTTTCATCCTCCCCTCTCTCCCTCTCTTCTTGTTTTGATTTCTCACTGGATGCTTCCATAACCAACACTTGCGTGAACTCACTCCAAAGCCGGGAAAATGGTTCTGTGGGTAAGAGCACTTGCTGAACAAGCATGAGGATCTGAGTTCAGATTCTATCCACAAAAAGAAAGCTGGGTATGGCTGTGGATACCTGGAGCCCCAGGGCTGAGACAGAAGGACCACTGGGGCTGGCTGCCTTCTGGATACCAGAATAGCTCCAAGTTCAGTGAGAGACCCTGTCAAGGGAATAATGCAGAGAATTGTAGACAAAGACACCTGACATCCTCCTTTGGCTTTTGTGTGCACACCTGCTCACAGATATGTCTTACATGGGCATATACACACCTACACTGCCTCAATTATATCCACTGTCATAGAAACACACACATACACACACCCTATTCATTGTGCTCTTAACTAGAGTTCTATAAATTTCTAATACTTTCTATTATATACTTGGTATCCCACAGCACTAATATTACTGATTAATATGCTGTCAATATTGTTAGTAATACAAACACCAAGAGCAATCAACAATTTCTGAGCATGACTGAGTTGGCAAGTCCTGAGTTAAGTAATTTACATGATTAAAAAAAAACTTAATGCTTATAAAAAACGCTGTAAGATAAATAAGCATATTCATTAATTTTGATGAATATTCTCAGCTAATACTATCCAAGAATAATCTAAATTATATTCTTCATGAAAAAATCTACAAATAAATAAAAACAATTTCTGGGTTTTTTTAATCAGTTGCTTCTTATCAGTAAATTGCTTCCTAAAATTTTACTTTGAGACCCTCACCCTTTCTACTTGCATTTTGTCTTAGAGTTTCTGCTGCTTAAGTGAAACACCATGACCAAAACACAAGTTGGGAAGGAAAGGGTTTATTCGGCTTATACTTCCACATTGCTGTCATCATCAAAGTCAGTCAGGGCAGGAACTCAAACAGGGCAGGATCCTGGAGTCAGGAGATGATGCACAGGTCATGGAGGGGTGCTGCTTACTGGCTTGCTTCCCCTGGCTTGCTCAGCTGCTTCCTTATAGAACCCAGGACCACCAGCCCAGGGATGGTAACACCCACAAAGGGCTGGGCCCTCCCCCATTGATCACTAATTGAGAAAATGCCTTACAGCTGGATCTCATGGAGGCATTTCCTCAACTTAGGCTCCCTCCTGTCTGATGACTCTAGCTTGTGTCAAGTTGACACACAAAACCAGCCAGTACAACTGACCCCTTGTCAACTTGACACAAACACAACACTATTAAGCCACAACCCTTCTTTTCTTATTCATCCCCAAGATCTTAAATAAGTTTAAAAGTCCCACAGTCTTTACAAATTCAAACACATTTAAATTTCAGTTCCTTTAAAATAGCCAATCTCTTTTAAAATCCAAAGTCTTTTAAAATTCAAAGTTCCTCAGCTGTGGGTTCCAGTAAAATACTTTCTTATTTCAAGGTGGGAGGGGGAAACCAGGGCGCATTCACAATCAAAGCAAAGCAAAACAAAATTCCAACCATCTAATGTCTGGGATCTACTCATGATCTTCTGGACTCCTCCAAAGGACTTGGGTCACTTCTCCAGCTTTGCTCTCTGGGGCACACACAGCTTGTCTTCTAGGCTCCAGCGGGCTCCACCCCACTGCTGCTGCGTTCTTGGTGGTCATCCCATGATACTGGCATCTCCCAAACACTGGGCTCTTCTTCTGCAACTGGGCTGCACTTTCATCAATAGGCTGTCCTCACGGTGGTGTCAAGCTTCAGCTTCTTTGCATGACCCCTTCAGTCCTGGGCCTTCAATGGCCACTGAGGCTGCACCTTCATCAGTGGCCTCTCACAGTGCCAAGCCTCAGCTGCTTCCCATGACACCTTCATGCCCTCAAAACCAGCACCACCTGGGTGACTCTTACATATTCCCAAGTCTGGTTGCCAACATGAGGTACAACCTTGGGCTGCTTCTGGAACACAGCTTCTCTATGCTCTCAGGAAACATGTCCCAGTAGATTTCAACTTAGTGATGCTGGTCTCTTCTTAACTGGCACTAATTCCTTAGCCCCAGCATCAAGTATCTTGTTAACAATAGCTGATTCTTCAGCCCCAGTTAACCAGAACCACAGACTCTTAATTCAAAATAACAAATGGCCCTGATAGAACCTTTAAACGTTTCTCTGAAACTTCACAAGCCAGGCCTCCATCTTCTGCACTGCTCTTAACATTTTTATCTTCTAAGCTCCTAAAGAACATCCCACTGAGCTCTTAACAATCAATGGCTCTTCTAGCCCAAAGCTTCAAAGTCCTTCCACAATCCTCCCCAAAACATGGTCAGGTCTGTCACAGCAACACCCCACTATGCTGGTACCAATTTGTCTTAGTTAGGGTTTCTGGTTTTTTGATGAAACACTGTGGCCAGAAAGCAAGTTGGGAAGAAAGGGTTTATCATTCAGCTTACACTTCCACATTGCTGTTCATCACCTAAGGAAGTCAGCACAGGAATCCAAACAGAGCAGGATCCTGGAGGCAGGAGCTGATGCAGAGGCCATGGAGGGGAGCTGCTTACTGACTAGCTTCCTCTAGTTTGCTCAGCCTGCTTTCTTATACAACCTAAGACCATCAGCCCAGGGATAGCATCACAAACCATGGGCTGTGCCCTCCCCAACTGATCACTAATTGAGAAAATGCCTTACAGCTGGATCTCATGGAGACATTTCCTCAACTGAGGCTCCTTCCTCTCTGACGACTCTAGCTTGTGTCAAGTTGACACATAAAACCAGCCAGTACACATTTGCTTTGTATATCTGAGTCTCTCTTAATATTTAATCTTTGAATCACTTAGCATGGGTTTGGACTATGTTAGTGAACAGAACTTTTATAATCACTTTTTTTTTTTTTTTTTGGTTTTTCGAGACAAAATTTCTCTGTGTAGTTTTGGTGCCTGTTCTGGATCTTATTCTGTAGACCAGGCTGGCCTCAAACTCACAGAGATCTGCCTGCCTCTGCCTCCCGAGTGCTGTGATTAAAGGCATGCGCCCCCACCGCCTGACTATAATCACTTTTTAAAACATTTGTCTCTGTGATCTAGTGTGAAGTAGTTCTTATAAGTTTAATGCATTTATATTTATTGTGATAATATTTTGACATATTTTTTAATATTTAGTGATTTATATTTTTATTTTAATTTCAGCTTTCTTTTCAGGCACCAAATGGATGACAGTTCTCTAACTATGTACACATATGAATTGGTTTGAAGTATATACAACTTGGTTTTATTACATATTCCAGTCTTGACTGGCACATGGCTTCCCAAGCTGAGTATGCTCATATTTCCCATAAGTACTTGGAGATTTCCTTATATCTGCTACTACCCAAGATTTCCTTTTTATGTGCCAACTGAGAGTAAATTCTGTTAATGATTATGTATTTATCATTTGGTTTACGACCTCATTTGAAATAATTTATTCTTTTGAACACAAATTATATTTGCTACACTATATAGTCTTCTTCAGATATTAATCTTGTTCTAGCCATAACTTATGTAAAGTGATGTAACATGAATTCACTATGTGTTCTATATACTAATAAATTCCACAAGTTTGCAGGAGAAAGAGGAACAAAATGAATTTCCTGTCTTGTAGCTTAAAGTACAATTGTCAGGGGAACTACCTATGTACACATAAAAGTGAGATAACTCAGAAATATGGCACCCAGAATGGAACAAAAATAAAGGTCATGTACAAATGTATCATGAGTTCAGAGGTCATTGTCTGGAGTTGGATTGTTGAGAGCAAAGGTTTCTGAGGAAGGACTTCCTTCCTAGGGACCAACATAAGGACCAATGAATGCAGATGATTGTGTATGGGGCAGGTTCATGGGGTGGTAGGAAAGCAGCCCAGTTAACCAGAGTTCCATAGAACTGGAAATATTTATGAGAGTACAGCCTTTAAATATGTACTAAGCATATACTACTCACATTGGTCCATGTTCTTTAGAGAGCTGAATCAGTAGTGTGTTACGTTTATGTTTATGTATATGCATATATGTACATTATGCATATATGTGAAGGGAGGGAGCATTAAAAGGAATTATAAATAAATAATGCACTTGACTATGGAGTTTGAGCAGTCTAGAGATCTTCTGTCAGCAAGCTGGAAACCTTAGAGAGTGACTTAACTCCAGTCTTAACCTGAAAGCTAAGACAGTCACCACCAAGAGAAAATCCTCTCCTGTTCTCTATTGTTGATTTAATAAGACATTCCACAGATGGGGTAAGGCCTGCACATGGAGGTGGGCATTATACCTGCTTTACATATGTTAATGTTAAGTGTATCCAGGAAAATTCCCACAGTCACACCTAGAGCATCATGTAACCAAACATCTGGTCACCCCATAGTACCTAGTCAAGAGGACATATAAAATCAACCCTAATGGTACCCAGAGAACATACAGAGGGCACAAATATACCAGAGAAGGCACCTGTGTGGAACCAAGGCTTGGATGGAGTCCCAAGAGCCAAGTAGGAGTCCACAGGTAAATGTTTCAAATTGGTCAGGGAAAGTGGGAAGAAGTGTTTTCTAGGCAGAGGAGGCCAAAGGCATGGAGGTAAGTCAGTATGGCACGTTAAACAATTATAACTGTTTCATTGTGGCTGGTACAGGGAACATGGAAAGGACATTGGATAAGAGGATGGAGGGAGAAATGATGGTACAGGTCACAAGTGCTTTGGGTGCCACATGGATGCTCTGCATCTTATCTGTAGGACTAGGGTCATGAGTACTCTGGGTACCACATCGATACTCCATACAGTATCTAAAACTAGGGACACAAATGCTTTGGGTACCACATCAAGTCTCTGCATCTCATCTATAACCCTAGGGGAGCCTTAAAACTATTTTGAAGAAGAGAATGAACAGAAAACTGATGGGAAATGGGATGGTTATAGCCAGAGAAAGCTATTGAGAGTTTCTTGGTTTAATTCTGATGAAAGGTGCCCAGGAAATAAACAGAAAAAGCAGCAGCGTTGATATATTTGAGAGCAATTGAGGAATTAGAAGTTACTGACTGCATGCCAGTGAATGAGAAAGGAAGTTTGGGGTTGGGGAAACAAGGATGAATTTTACTATGCTGGCTTCTAGAAATGACTAAGAGTTCAGTGGTATAGAAAACATGACAGGAAGAGACAGATGCAGTCCAGAACAGTTTGGAAAGGGAATGATAGCTTTCCATATTCCATATATACATGACTGTAAAGTTTTCCTCTTAACTGTGATATTTCCAACTGAGAGTTTAGAATAACAGGGCCTTAAATGTTGGTGTTTCTTAAGATGAGAACTTCAGAAAACACGTCTACAGATACAGGCTTGCTGTCAGAAGAAATGTATTCAGTCCATAAGTAGCAAGACAATTAACAATGATAAAGTTTATTTCAATAGTAAAACCTTCCAGAGGGGTGCTCTGCGTGCTTTTCAACAGAACAAATCCCTTTCCTCTCAGATGGCATGTGGACCAATGCCACTTTTTCCCTTCCATCCAGAAGAAAAAAGAAAGAAGAAACTTGCTCTGGTTTGCAGTATCCCAGTGATGACATTGTTTTTCAAAGTCATCTAAAAAAAGACGCTGTGAACAGACGTGTATTCACACTGCCAGAAATGCATGCCTGGCCCCAACACAAGCCTGTCATACTTAGGCATTTAGATAATGGCTTCCCCGTGAGCTTTCCTAACATTTATTTACTGCTATAAATGATTGCACCGAATGCTGTTGCAAGCCAGGAATCCAGTTCCTCGGCATTCAGAGTTCTCACTACCGTCCCTCAGCTTGATAAAGGGTATTCTGGCAGTCAAGTGGCTCCTGTCACTGCTTAGGACAGTGTATGCCCAGGAGGGTGGGTCTTGACTGTTTACAGTCCTGCCTGCTTGTGAAACCCACTGGCCTCGCTCCACAGAGACCAAACCCTGGTTATAAATATTTCAACTCCCCATCCCCAATATTTTTTCAGGGTGGATCAATCCCTGTTTTCTTTCCCCTCCCATCTGGCTGACTGATTCACACTCTCCCGTGAATTGTCACAGCCAAAAAACAGGCAAAGACTGCCAAGCACTATAGGCAAGGCTTTTTCTACATTCATTCGGGTGAAGGGGCCAGACAAGGCTGGGATGGATGGGCTAATGCATGTTGCATGGGTGGATGTTTGAGCATCTGGTGGAAACAGCTTACTGTGGTATTCTGTTGAGACCCAAGAGGCTGGCACTTGATGGTGAACCTGCCCCTGAACTCAAGGTGACTCTGCTCAGCAGAGCTCTGGCTTCTGTGGTCCTTACTGCTAAGGTGGTGGTGGTGGGGGGTGTTCCCTCAAATAGAGCTGGTTAAACTGGCTGAACCACAGCCTTCCAGAGCAATCTCTCCCAGCAGTGGCCAGAAGGTAGTTCTGCCCTGGCAGGAAGCTGAGCCCAAGTGTTTGCTTTCCTGCCTGGGCTCACAGTTAGTGCCAGACATAGCCAGGCCAGAATAGGGCTTGGTCACGGACAGGGTAGCCATTTCCTGATCCTGGCTTCCCTCTGAAATCCCAGCTTGCAGAGCCATCCTAGCTCCTTGGCTGGCCTGTCATGGATGGCTATGATTACAGATGAACACTCAAGAACCTTCCCCAGGAAACAGAACCTGGTAAAGCCAAGAAAGAAGCTGATAGAGACAATGATGGAGAGAGGTAAAATCATGCTTTTTTTTTGTCTTTTATTCTAAGCTTTTAAATGCAAATATTCTCCTCTTATTGCCTTATTTTAGAGCTTAGTATAAATATTTGATAGCCTTCAATATATCTGTAGGCACTAGTGTGAGGGCTCGGTGGGTAAAGGGCTTGCCACCAAGCCTGACAACCAGTCTGATCCCTGGGACCCACATGGTGGAAAGAGAAAACGGATTCCCTAAAGTTGTCCTCTGACCCCCAGATGTTCACTCACTGTGGCTTATGCACACATACACATATATGACAATAAATGAAAATGAATATAATACTACTGCTTGTCTTTGGATTTAAAGCTATATGAAATCAAGCCAGATTGGATTTTTATAAAAAAGATCAAAATGACACAAGTCTTCATTGCTAATTTTGAAGAGTTTTCCCTTTAGTTTCCACTGTGACCGGGGGGGGGGGGGGGAGTCCTATTTCTACCCCAAATATTCCCATGGGGAGTCCTCCTTGCCATGAAACCTCCAGCTTTCGAGGTATGTTAAAGTTTCCTCAACTCCTATTATTTTCCCTTCTCTAAAGTTGTCATACAGCATGAAAGAGAGATAGGTAGCTTATCTGTTCTAAGAGATGAGGTTACTATATGTCAGCTTGCAGGTATTACATTATTAAAATATTTCATGAGTGTGTGTGTGTGTGTGTGTGTGTGTGTGTGTGTATCTGTGTGTCTGTGTGTGCTTGCATACACTCATGTCATGGCATGCATGTAGAGGTCAAGGGACAATTTATGGGAGTCGGACCTCTCCTTCTACCGTGTGGGTTCCAGTGATCAAGCTCAGATCGGTGTGCTTGGCATCAAGTGCCTTTATCCATGGAGCCATCTCAGCGGCCCAGTTCGCATGTGTTTGACCTGACTCCTCCCTTTCTGTTTTTCTCCCCACCTGTGTGTTTACAGTTGTCCATTCAATTGAAATTTCACTTTTAAAAAAGAACGAGTAAGTGTTAGTCAATGCCACTTTCTTCCTTCTTTATTATCATAACCATCTACAGAGTTCACAATGGGTTTTCACACTCAGAAATGAGGAGTCTCTAAAAGCAACATTCACTGGAAAACCATCCAAGAAAGATTCACTAGCTTGTGGCATGAAGCGTCGCGATGGATGGGATGTGCAGACAGGACAATTAAGTCCGAGACAGTTGATGAAAAAGTGGTACTGTGGTGAGCAACTGGTCTCTGCTGCAGAAGTTTACTAGCATGAAGGATATTTCTGGTAATTCTTTCAATACAAGGAACACATTGTGGCAGACACATCTGGGTGACACACGTCCTGGAACTCAGTAATCACGCCTGGGAGAGACCCTACATGCATGTGTGTGTGTGTGTGTTGAGTTAAACAGCTCTCTGTTATGGGGGAGTGGAAAGGGGCCCCAAATATTGTGCTGAAATGCAGGCTAATTGATGGACAGCATAATCACCACCTTAGTCAGAGCCCGGGGACTCTTCAAGCAGCGAGCTGTAAATTTAAATGGGAACCCAAGGCTAGCACACCGCCCCCAGCTCTGTGTTCCATTACTTCATGTGTGAAATATTCAGTGAGTATGAGGGAGGCTGCAGAGGCACTGGGCTGTGATGGAGTGAGACCGAGGTGATTGTTAAGACTCTCGATCTAACATGTTCAGATGAGAACTCCTGTTCTAAGGATTAAGCTTCCTTCTCTGCTGGGGATGAGGTAGCACACAGCAGTCTCTTATCTTCAACCAGCCCTGGACAGTGTAGTCGTTTAGTGATTATGTGATTTAGGGGAAAGATGGATATAGTCAAGAGCCCAGTTCATCACGTTGTATTTATCTTTTTGATGCACGGTCTTTGGCATCTGCCAGAGCAAATGAGTTTTCTAATTGGACTGGTTTGGGTTCCTGTCCCACCCACCTCTGCTTCTTGCTGGCACTCTCCATCTCTCAGGGCTGGGGGAGTAGAGGAACAGAGTTTATGAGAGGCAGACTACTTGAGAGTTATTAGCTGCTTCACGGGATCTAGCTTTATCCTTTCTTATCTGCTGTGATTTCTTAGGCTCAGGTCTGCCTGAGCCTGGATACTGGGCAGTTTCCCAAGAGCAAACATTTCCTGATGTCATTTCTGACTCATTTGAATCATTTGGGGTCTGCTGTAGATGAGGGAACATCTTTGTCCCAGGCAGGAGACAGGAGAGGCAGGTCTAGAACCTACTGTATAGCCCAGACTGTCTTCAAATGCCTAGAGGATTCTCCATCTCTGCCTCCTGCGTGCTGGAATTGCAGGCTCATGTGATTACACCCAGCTCAAAATTCTGGGTTTTAATACTTTTTCCAAACTGGTTAGAAGGCTCAGTGGGTAAAGGTGCTTACCACCAAGCTTGATGACCTGAGTTTGATTCACAAGACCCACATAGTAGATGCAAAGAATGGACTCCTGTAAGTTGTCTTGTGACCTCCAGATGTATGCCATGGGAGGTCTATACATACACTCATGTGTGCATGTGCATGCATGCATCCCCACACATACACAAACCACTAAATAAGTAAATAAACAAATGTAATAAAATTAGTTTAAATACAAAATAAAATAATTTTGTAATCTTCGAGTCTATAGTTAACATAATTAAGCATTCTTTCTTATGAGGCATTTAGGTTGTTCAAAGTTGATTAATATAAATGATTTAAAATGAACACCTTTGTGAATAATCAGTTGTCTATGTTTCTGCTTATTTTCAATAATTCAGCTTTTATTATTTAAACTTCTCAAAATATAATGCATAAAGTAACAGGCATATAACTTTTGAGGGGCTCCAGAGGTTAACAGAGAACTGGCTGCCCCTGGTTTGTGCTGGTTCTGCAAGGCTGAGCCACTTGGGATGACCTAATTCACAGGATTGGTGTAAAGGGGAGACCTGGGACTGAACTCTTCTGGCCCCTCATTCTCCAGAGCCCAGCCTAGTCTTATCTGTAATGGAAGAAGGTCCCTCAGCATCAGAGGAGAACAAGCCTCATTGTATGAGTCATTTCTGAATCTATTCATGCCACGTGTCCTCAAGACCAGTTTACCAAGAGAAGCATGGCAGCCGAGGCCAGGCTCCAAGGAGGGAGAAGCAGACCCGACTCTGATGGAGTATAATGTGTAGAGATGCAAAGTCGCCTTGAAAAGGCCTAGACACGCAGCCAAGAATGATGGCGGTGGCTCCCGTTCTGCACGCAGTGTTCTATACTATCCTGGAAATGTCGGATGTGTAATGACTGCCCCAGAATATGAACTTGGTTTTCAAATATTTCCTTTGTAAACGAGATCTTATTTTGAATTTTAGTTATGGTATGTGTGTCCCTGTGTGGGTACGTACACACGTGAATGTAGGCGTCTGTGGGAGGCCAAGGGAGGGTGTTGGATCCCAGGAGCTGGAATTACAGGCAGTTGTGAGTTGCCTGATGTGGGTGCTGGGAACTGAGCTGGAGTCCACTGTAAGAGCAGATTGTGCTCTGAGCTATCCCTGTACCCCTAAAACTTCATTTCATCTTCATTTTTCACCTTCTCAAGCTTGCCCTTCAGAGAATACACACCGATTCGTATTTCTGACAGTGGTATATTTTCAGGCCTTTATAAAAAACATCAGATGCCAATATTGTATGAGTTTTAAAACATGGTAATTATATGTTCTATTTTCACTTACCCGTCTTTAGTAGCTCATGGTGGTTAAATATTTTTATGCTTCTTAGCTCTTCTGTTCTCTGCTTTATGAATTATCTTTTTATATCCATTTTCTTGAGGTCCTTTTGATTTTTTTCCTGCTATACCGAAATAACAGGAACCATTAATCTGTCACAATTTGTACAAATATTTTCATCTTTTATTTTTAAAGATATGTGAATTTCAACATTTTAATGTCAACATATCTTCCTTTGTCCTTGTGGAATTTATTATTAGCAAGAGAAAAATATTATTTATCTCAGTGGTTTTCATTTTTTATGTGAAATCCTTTTTCAAAATTTAACTATAAATTTATTTCTAGCTTTTTCTGGCCTGTGATATAAGTAGACATTCCCCCAGTAACTCCTTTCTTTGAATTCATATAAAATATACATCCTCCCGGGCGGTGGTGGCACACGCCTTTAATCCCAGCACTCGGGAGGCAGAGCCAGGCGGATCTCTGTGAGTTCGAGGCCAGCCTGGACTACCAAGTGAGTTCCAGGAAAGGCACAAAGCTACACAGAGAAACCCTGTCTCAAAAAACTAATATATATATATGCTGTGGGATGTTCTGTATGGCAAATGTGTTGCTAATAAAACACTGATTGGCCAGTGGCTAGGCAGGAAGTATAGGCGGGACTAACAGAGAGAATAAAAAGAACTGGAAGGCAGAGGAAGGCTCTGCCAGCCACCGCCAGGACAAGCCACATGTAAGA
>CABHPQ010170109.1:0-49661 GCA_902168405.1 Peromyscus aztecus
AGAAAGAAAGAAAGAAAGAAAGAAAGAAAGAAAGAAAGAAAGAAAGAAAGAAAGAAAGAAAGAAAGAAAGAAAGAAAGAAAGAAAAAGACAGACAGCCAGCAATGAAAGCTGCAGCACCCTGGAGATTTTCTTGTTTTGAAGTCCAAGTGAAGACAAAGGGAGGACTTTAAAGTCCTAATACTAAGCCAACTATTGGCATGCAGTTAACTGAGATTTTTCATGCATATGCATCTGTTTCTAGTGTGTCCGGTATGCAAGGCTAACCTGTTGCCTTTACCACTTCAATTGCAAACCTTTATAATTAAAAAGTCAAATCTACAATGATTAATTTAAATAAATTCAATTTAACCAATTCTTCTGATGTAAGGAACTCAGAATTTCAGAAATATGTCTAAACTTAAAAGCTGAGAGCTCAATAATGAGTGCTTCTGAATTTGTTTTCCCAAACCACACATTTCTAAGCACCAAGACATCCTGTTGCTGTGCCTTTCCTAATGAGTGAGGGCATCATACCATAGGCCAATGATCAGATGGAAGTGGACCAGTCATCTCTCACTTGCGTCTCAGAAAATTAAGTGTCCCCACAAAAGCATCATGAATGGCTTGAAAACACATTGTTTATCTTCTAAAAACTGTATTTCAACTCCATTCGTGGATTATTTATCATTAGATAGTAATAATATTCTTTACAGATTAAGGTTTCATGAGAATTAAACAAATGTGTGTCTACGTTTATTTCAAACTTTTGACTTATTTTTATCCCTCTTCTGTAGTATCAATCACACATTATACTCAACAATTATTCAGCAAAAGGTTGACTTTTGTTTTTCCATTTCCCTCTTCCCTAAAAGCAAGAATTAATATTCTGTTGTTCTATACAATTTATTTTCCTTAAAGGAATTTATAAACTTATATGAGAGGTTTTTTTTTTTTTTGTAAGTTATTGATGAGAAACCAGTTAATCAAATCTGCAACCAAAAACCTACCTGGCACTTTACTGTTGCTATGAGAAAGAAACGTGGCAATACGCATATTATCTTGGCATGTTTTAAAATACACATACATAGTTAATTAATAATTACTTTTTTCATGCTTTAAGCTAAACATTACAAAAGCTTATTATATTTAGCATATATAGGAAATATAAATTAAATAAAATTGCTAAAATTGCTACACTGTAATAAGTAAAACATAAGTAGATTTCTAATAAGATGATTTGCTCTATTATAAATCTGTTTAACTGTACTTTTTCTCCTCCATCCAGTCAATAGCTTACTTTTGTTTTGAGTTTGCCCCAAGTATTTTATTTTATCTCTAATACAATTATATCTATCCATGCTTTTACTAAACATATTTATGCTTTTGTATTTTCATCAGTTTATATTCATTCTTTATCTCTTTAATTAAAAAGTGTGGATTTCTATAAACATTTTAAAATGCCTTTATAAATCTATACTTCATTGTGTTGGGAAGTATGCAACAACAATGATGCTCATCTTTCTTAACTGAATATTAATATAGAAGTTTTATCAACTCCAGAAAATATAATTTACATGGATTTGATGATTTCCAACTTTTTATAACATTTATTAAAACTCAAGATGTGTAATTTTGTACCTCTCAAAATTTGAGAACTTATTTCCTAAGAACAATAACTGTGACCTATTTGGACATAGTACAAATTTCCCATAAAATATTAATAACATCAGTACATCTAATATCTGCTATTTATTCAAAATGTAGTTTCTCAAAATTGTCTAAATAACTACTTTTGCAGGACTTCTTGTCTTTTCTTTTTTAATTAGGATTCATCAGAGGCAGAACTGACAGAAGCCACTAAACCACAGAATCATGATTCATTGCCAATGCTAAAAATAAAATCACTTGCATGTGAGCTGCTGGGAGGTCATGAGCTCTCACACAGTAGCTAACCACCAATGGATGGAGAAGAAATAATTGAAACACAAGTAGAAAGTCATCACTTACATAAATATAGATATGGTTCAATCAAGTAAAACTTGCCAACTTATGATAAACTTTGTGATGACAGTCTACTGAAAAAATCCTCTTTGGAGTATTTCATTTCTTCCACCGACTTTATTTAATACATGATGAGAAAATGATTAGTAAATGACGACATCAAGGGCTATGTCAGCCTCACACATAATGACACAAAATGACTACAGAGGACCTCTGATATGATACTAGTGAGAATGTATCACATCTTAACAAGGTACAGAAAGAATTCCAATCTATTTTATAATTTACAGTATCATAACAGGATAATTTTAAGCCTCAGGAAATTTTCAGAGAGGGAAAGTAGTTGTTTTATAGTATTTATGTTCAATTTGTTCCAATAGCATGTATATATGAAGTATAATTCACAAAAATAAATAAAATGTTTTGCCAATGAAATATTTGACTTCCTGCTTGAAAGGCTTTGGAGACATTAGGTATTATGAATAGTCATGTGTCCCTAATAGGAAATCAATCCAAGTGTGACTCAAATAGTCAATGGCACTTAATTCTTATTTTTAAGAAAGGTCTCAAGTATATGATGAATTACCAAGTTATTTGAAATCAGTTTTCATTCTCACATGGACAGGTAGAAATTTACGATTTTAAATAATATACAAATGATTACTGTCAGGATGCTTACTAATTTCTCTCATGCTCATGTTATTTACATATTAGTTTTCATAAATATATTTAAAAATTAAATTATTGTAACAGACAGACATGTCTCCCTGTTTTTAAAAGACACACAAGAGAGAATATGACATTCACATGCTACCCATTTATACAGAAAGAAAAAGACCACATGGTTTCAGGGTAATGTTACAATACCATCTGCATTTTTATTCCATCTACATTTAAAAGCCAAAGTGGTAGGTATTCTTTTTTTTTTTTAATTGGAAAAATAAAGGTCTCCATTGCCAAACTGTTACAATACTTTGGCAAGTTAAATAGAGAAAGATTTTTTTTCTTGGTGAAAAGACCATATAACCCCATGAAAATCAGGGTTTATGATGGCCTTCAGCAACAGCACTATGCATGGCGCCTCTGTAATTTTATTTGATCCACAAAAAATAGTTTCAGTTATATAATGGACAGTCTCACTGAATTTTCCTTTTTTTGTAGGCTTGCACATGTATTATTTTATACATACTCATGTCAGTCCTTGTGATATAATTCTGCCAAAAGTACTCTTTGATGAATGCTAATAAATTCAAACACCTAATATTACCCTATATTATTTAAGGCTGGGGTGGAAAAGAACAAAAGGCAAGACTGAATATATTATAACCTACACTTGACATTAAAAACAGAGCCACATACCCATGGCTTCAAAAGATGAAATTTGCCCACTCAGAATATCCTGTTCTTCCCTGTCTACATTAATCAATCAAACTGCACATTGTAAAAATCTTTATAGTATATACCAGCCAGTATGGGATTGTATGTTATGAAACATCATTGAACAAGGAAAATCATTCCTCAAAATTGTGAAAATTCATCTTCAAAAGTAGTGACAAAATTAAAAAATCTATTTGTTTTCCATAGACATTGCGTGCATGATATTATTACAGATAAAGATTTGCAGGGTGTTATCCTGCACACTTGTTTGTGTCCCATCGAGACACTAACTTGTTCCTACTCCATCTAAGCAGCAACTTCTGAATTTGGGGAAGAATTCTGTTGCTATTTCTTTTTTTTTTTGTTTTTGTTTTTGTTTTTGTTTTTTCGAGACAGGGTTTCTCTGTGTAGCTTTCTGCCTTTCCTGGGACTCCCTTGGTAGCCCAGGCTGGCTTCGAATTCACAGAGATCCGCCTGGCTCTGCCTCCCGAATGCTGGGATTAAAGGCATGCGCCACCACTGCCCGGCATGTTGCTATTTCTTAATGTCACAATAGTAACCGTCATATTCAGGCCTTTCCCTTCATATGTTTCCATTGACCTCACTTTTGCTTTCATTAATGTACTTGCCTACCAACTCTATTTTATTAATATTATTTCTTCCTTCTTGAAATTCTCCTACTATATTTTGAGTTTCATCAGTTTTTGATTTATATTATACAGTTTTACATGAATGTATATATAAAACATTGTTTGTATATATGTATTATAAGCATATATTTTTCACTTAACACATCAAGCACACACACTGTCCTGTTCACCCACGTGTGTACGTGAGGAGGTCAGGAAGTTGCATTGTGTTGTCTTCTGCTTCAATCCCTCTATGCTCTATTTTGTGAGAGAGTTATGTGTCATTGAAGGTGATATTTCATGTTTAGGCTACATTTACAGACAAGAGGGCTCCAGGTATCTTTCCCACTCTGAAAGAGCTGTGGGATTACAATTTTGCACAGCACACCTGGCTTTTTACTTGTATGCTTTTTTATCTGAATTCAGTCCTGTATGTTGCCACAACAAGCGCTTTACGGGCTGAGCCATGACCCAGTAATATATTTTAAGGATAAATTCCAATAGCAATCTACATTTTGAATTAATTCATTTCCAGAGTAAATGAATGGAGACAGGCTTTACATTCACGTTGTTTTGTTTATGACTTTCTTAACTCCAGGTTGTGTGTTTGGAGACTTTATTTTGACAATATATTTCCTTCACTTTTATCTATACTATGACAATGACCCTAAACTGATAAATCTTTATGTTTAAAAAGTGTTTTTAATTTATACATTAGGTAGGCTCATCAAAATCTCTTTTTAATCACCAACCATAATATTTCACGACAAATGCTGCCCTGTTCTAAATATTTTCCCTGAGAACAGATATTTTCATTTTTTTCTTCCTCAGAGATGATATGGGATATGTTGCTAAGTCCATTTTTTTATGATGTGTCTTTAAGATGGTCTTTTGCACTGCCAAATAACCAACGAAAAAAAGTAAGAAATATTTAGATTTAGTAAATTTTCAAGAGGTATTTGTAGACAATGTCTTCCTATTTTGAGAAAGAGAATAAAGTTACAGATATTGAAAATGTTCTTTGTGTTGTAATAATTAATAATGACTATCAACTTGACAGAATTTAGAATACCTAGGAGACAGGAGTATACTGATTAGGACAATGGAGGTGAGAAGAATCACGCTAAATGTAGGCAACGCTATTCACTGGGTTTATACTGATTAGGACCATGGAGGTGAGGAGAACCAAGCTACATGAAGGCAACGCTATTCACTGGGTCTGAGTCCTAGACTGAATAAAATGGAGGGAACTAGCTGAGTACCAGGATTCAGCAATGTTTCCTTCCTGACTGTTGACGCATCAATCTTCTACCACCTTGACGGCCAGTTAAGATGGACTTTACCCTTCATCTAGGGTCCAAAATGAACCCTTCCTCCCTTAAGTCATCTTTGCCAGGGTGTTTCACCACAGCAACAGGAAAAGCAATACACCCGATTTTGCACAGTAATTGATTGAGTCATTTATGTTACCTCTTGAGTCATGTATGATGCCTCAACACTTTGTAATGATGATGGGAATACATAGTGTTTGTTTTTATAGCACCATCTTATTATATTTATCTTATTTTATTTACTTATTCTGCTTTACTGGTCTGCAGTCAAAGGCTACCTTTTGTATTTTCCTTTAGAAAAGTATTAAAATTTAAATCAACAAATGCTTTTGAGTAAAGCAATAAAAGTTGCCATCTGAAGTTTCATTGTGTGCAAACTATATTTTTGGACAAAACAATGGTTCTTTATTAATTCACCCTGTGAATGAACAAGTATTCAATGAATGGAAATTAATAAGAAACAATGAAAACTAAAAATGAGAGGAGAGAAAGAAGAAAGGAGAGAAAGATATCCAGAAAGATAAGAAATGATACAGATTTTATGTAAATAGACCTCTGTATTTTATAAAGTATATAAATTTTCTAGTAATGCTTTAATGCTGATCTTAAGGTTATCTTATAAACAAAAATGAAAGCAAAGAGATGAGTTGCCCACCCTTTGCATATTTATTAATTTTACTCCATATTGCTATACACACCCTTTGGAAACATTTATGCGCAAAATTGTTTGAAGATAGTCAAAACGTTAAGTAAATGAAAATTTCTAGTGAGAATTTAAAAAATGCTCATCAAAAAGTTCTCTGGCGAATGTACTACATCCACATAGAAGTATGCTAAAGCAGGGGGAAAGAATTAAATCGCTGGGTGCTCCTTATTCTCTCTCTCTCTCTCTCTCTCTCTCTCTCTCTCTCTCTCTCTCTCTATCTCTCTCTCTATCTGTGTGTGTATGTGAGCTCATTCTCTGTTTATCTTCCTTAATATTTATTACATCAATAAATTATAAATGGATCATTTTCCTGATCAAAGAAACCAAGTTTTTAGTACACAACCAATATGGGGGGGTCATTTCTTATTTTAATGATAAATATCAATCTAACACAATTTCAAAATATTCAAATTTATTCTAGAGGTCATAAAATAATTGTTTTGGTGCATCTGTGTTCTTCTACTTATTTGTTCATAGAAGTTGGTGCTTAGATTGGATATAAATAAGTGAGCAGGATAAGACCCTCCCAATATTTAACCTTAATAATAACATGAAGGCTATGTCTATGAAAAACAAATATATTCTCAATTTTTCTCATTACTTTTAAAGATCAATTTTTCAGTTTTTAGGGTAGTGATATGCCTTGTTCAATGAAGTTTCAGTCATGACTGATCTGTCTGTGTATTTTAGCTTGTGTTTTGAGTTGCTGTTAGAAGTGACCTACAGTCTGTATTGAATCTAGCTTGACAGTTATGTACACGTAGTTGGTACCCACACTACATTAAACCTAAAGAAGTCGTGAACAGTTTAATGAATTCCAGGTCTTTAAGACTTACATCAAAGAAGCATTAGAAATACTGGCATTTATTTGGGGATTATATTAACTTGCCTCTAGCTTTCATTCTAAATTATATGTCAAAACTGAAGTCGAGATTCCTGAGAAAAGTTTGTGATCCCATGTAACATTTTTAATAATAACCAAGACATGGAAAAATATATATGGAAAGATTAATTATATTGCATTAACAGGTTAATTATATATCACATATGTATATATTGTTCATACAAATCATTAGGCATATATTCTAAATATATATATATATATATATATTTCATCTTTAAAATATAAGTTAACTATCCCATTGATGACAACATAGAGGTACCTGGAGTAACCTTATGTCTTGGTTACAAAATGACAAGTGTTCAATTACGTGAGTTATCTAAAATTAGGAAACTCAAATTTTTTTTAGCAGTCATCATAATATGGAAGGTGGGGGAAACTTCCAAGGGTGTGAAGTTTCAGTATACTATATGAGTAAGTTGGAAGGTTTTTGCTGTGTAGCATAGTTCGTGATATGAAATGTGGGGCATAGAGGTATAGCTCAGCATTGTGGTGATACTTTGTACTCTAACAAATAAAATGTGCCTGAAAATCAGAGGATAGAGCCAGCCACTGGAGTAAACATAGAGGCAAGGCAGTGGTGGCACACAGTTTTCATCATAGCACTCAGGAGACAGAGATCTTTCTGGATATCTGTGAGTTCAAAATCACCCTGGACTACATGAGATTAATTCACTTTAAAAGAGAAACAGAGCTAGGCAGTGGTGGCTCACACCTTTAATCCCAGTATCTGGGAGTCACATCCCTTTAATCCCAGAAGTAGGAAGGTTGAAACAAGAAGTGATATGGTTGGGCAGAGAAAGGAATATAAGGCAGGAAGAGATAGGAGTTTGGAGTCCTTTCAGCTGAGGACTCAAGAGGCATTCAGTCTGAGGATTCATGGAGACAGGATCTCGTCTCCCTTTCAGCCTGAGGATTCTGTAGTGGTGGTGGCTTGTTCCTTTGTCTCTCTAATCTTTCAGCATTTACTGCATATATATATATATAATATATATATAATATATATTATATATATATAACATATATATATATATATATGGCTCCGGGTTTTTATTATAAGACCAATTATTACACATTAAAGTTGTGCAGGTCACTTCCTGTCATTGTATTTCAGTAAATGTAAAAATAAATAATTAAAATGTTTACTGAGGGTGGATATAATCCTAGGGCAGTATCTTGTGTATGTTAAATAGCTAATCATTACTCTGCCAATTTTGATTATGTTCAAGCCTAATTTACTGTTTTATAAACATTAATAAATGTTTATTTCAAGAAGCAATTTTATATTTATTACATCAAATAAAGATAATCACACCTTTATGAATCTTACTCTTAAATATCTCAATATTTTAAATGAGTGTTCTTGCAAAAACAATTATATATAGACCACACAACATTGTAGCATTTTCTTCTTACTAATCTCATTTGTTTCTTACAACTCAGTGATGTGGATTGGCATCATCATGATGTACATTTTGCCAAGGAAAGATATTCAGGCCAACTCAATGATATATTTAGTGTAGTGTACTCTTCATAAAGATAGAGAGAGGAATTTGACTCAGGCTTTGTAATTCTAAAGTTCTTTTGCATCCCATTGAAATGTGCTAATAATAGTCTCTCATAGATTCTAATAGCTGCACATGGAATTCAACCTGGAGAAATCCACTCAAAAGGTTTTTGCCCATCATTACAATAACCATAACCTATTTTCTAAAAAAAAAAAAAATGGAGCTGGAGAGATGGCTCAGTAGTTAAAAGAATTCCATGCTCTTCCAGAGGAAGTGAGGAGTTCCCAGTACCCGTGTCTGGAGGCTCACACCCATCTGTAAGTCCATCTCCAGGGAATCAGACCCAAGCTTCTGGCCTCCATAGATACTCTCCCATACCATACATGTAGCATACACTCAGACACACACTCATACACATAAATAAAAAAAATACTTAAAATACGTTATTCTTAAACTTTTCCAAAACTCCACATAATTTCTTCTTTTGTATTTAATGCCATCAATTGGGTTATATTTCCATAGTTCCATCACCTGTGGAATTTAAGAATTCCAAATCTCATAAAAGCCTCTGTGGTTTAAGATTTAATATATTGTTTGCTTTTTTATTTCTAAGGGAAAAAAAATCAAGTTTTTTTTCACCAAAACTACAAAGACATGAAGAAATTTATTGTTTTCCATTCTATCATTTGGCTCCCTGCCCCACAGCATTGAGAGTTTTCCTAGAGTTTTGTTTCTATAGAGGCTCTTTGGATTATAATTTATGAGGTAGGTCAAATCAGATAATAATGCATGCCATTTATACTTTATCATACTCACATGGCTTTATGGGTGTGTACCTTAGAGGCACAGAGGCAAATTTTTATTAACACATGTTTATACATAATTGACCAATTGGGAAGTGGTAAGAAGTAATGGCTGTGATTTACATAGACTAAGCAATGTCTTAGAGCACCTCACCCTGTCTGGAGCCCCCACTGTGACAGATGAGCCAATGCCTGTGGGGGATGACAGCATGCTATTTATGGCATTTCCTTCTGAGACAATTAAGTAACATATGCCAAGACCATAGGGATTATCTCTGAGCTACACAGTATGTAATTCTATCTGAAGAAAAATATAATATTTTATAAATTTGACAAACCATAAGAAAGCTTAAATTGATTCACCCATTTTAATAAATGCAGTAACTTTTTTGTGCTTTAAGATTTACTTCTTGATAAGAGTATGCCATGAAAGATTAACATGCTATATACATACATTATTCAAAATAGATGGCATATTTATTTTGCAAGGGTACAATGTTCACAGTGAACTCTTACATAGAATACTTTATTTTAGCAACTGTTTTTCTATATTTAAGCCAAACCAATGGAAAGGTCAGTTAAGTATAGACAATAGATTTTAAAAATACAAATGATTCATGATATCATTGTACTGCTGTTCTATAAGCCGTAGTTAAGGAAAGATAGTGAGGTGGCAGGAGGCAATTGGAGGCAGGGAGGAAGGCGATAGATATCTGAGCAACTGCACTGTTTTTACCTGTCCTTGGTGACACAGGGGACTCGTACTGTGCCTTGTCTGTAAAGATAGTTTAGGCTCACTGTTTTTATTTTATTTGGGAACTCACTCCCTTGGAAAGTTCTAAAGAACCCAAAGATGATACTTACAAGAAAGCTAACATTCAAAGATACAACAGTCATCAACAATGATATCATTGGTGTTCAATAAATTTGTTCCTGAAGTTTACCTGGATCAATGGTCCAGTGTGTGTTGATGAGGAATGTGATGTCTGATTTGTGGTGTGTGTGTGTGTGTGTGTGTGTGTGTGTGTGTGTGTGTGTGTGGTTTGTGGTGTGTGGTGTGGTGTGTTTGTGTGTGTGTGTGTGTGTATTTGTAGACATGTCGAAGCCAAAGGATGACAGAATTTTCTCTCCTATCCTCTACACCTAATTCCGTTGAAACAAGGTCCCTCCCTGAGTCTAGAGTTCACTGTATTTCAGCTGGATAGATTGTCCAGAAAGTTCCAATCATCCTTTACCTCAGCTCCCAACAAACACTGGGGACATAGGTATGTGTCATCATTCACATTTTACATGGGTGCTGGGGCTCATCTCTTCAAGTTTACACAGTAAGCAGTTTTACCCACTGACCCATAACCCCACCTCCCTCCGTGGGTTTCCCACTGAACCTGGGGCTCACACATTCAGACATTTTGGTTGGCCAGCAAATCCCAGGAACCTCCCTTCATCTGCCTATGTAGTGCTGAAACTAGAAACACCCACTGCTGTACTTGACTTTATTTATTTATTTATTTATTTATTTGTTTGTTTATTTGTTTATCTACGTGAAGCTTTTTGTGTTGAGAATCAAACTTTTGTCCTCAGGCCTGTAAGGGAAGCATTTTTCTGAGCTGTCTCCCCTGCCCCTGGGAACATTTTTTAGGTGAATGAAAGAATAGCTAGAAGTACCTTTTCTAAGATTCTGCAGCTATTTTGCCGCACGCATCTTGACATAGCAGTTGGTTTTCCTTATGTTACTGAGTTGTTTTTTCAGCCTGGCCTTGTATTTCCAGAGTTTGGCATCCTTAGGCCTTATGGGAAGATTCCATGGAGTTATTGTGAAAAAATGATTTCAATCATATATTAGTGTTATAAGACTTTATTAAAATAACAAAAGAAAACTGTTTTGTTTTTTTTTTTTTTAAGAAGAAACACAGAAGAAAAGAATGAAACAAAGGAAGGGAGAAGAAAAGAGAAAAGAAAAGGAGAGAGACATAGGGGTTGTTAGTTTCGAAAATAAAGTTCAATTAGAATTTATTTGGTTCTTCAAAACTTCAAGAATTTACTGCTGGGACTCTCAAATAGTAGATGTGCTGGTTAGTTTTTCTGTGAACTTAATAGAAGTCAACGTCACCTGCAAAAAGGGAGTCTTAATTATGAAAATGTATCTATCAAAATTGTCCTGTAAGAAAGTCTGTGGGATACTTCCTTGATTAATGCCTGACATGGGAGGGCCTATCCCACTATTGTCAGTGTCACTCCTGGGCAGATGGTTCTGGCTTGTGTAAGAAAGCAGACTGAGAAAGCCATGGGGAGCAAGCCAATAAGCAGCACTTCCTTTATGGTCTCTGCTTCTGTTCTTGCATCCTGGTTCTTATCCTGCTTGAGTTCCTACTTTGACTTCCCTCAGTGATGAAATTTGATGGGGACATGTATGTATACTACATCCCCTCATATCATTCCTCCATGTGATGCTCCTCTTCTACTTTGCCAGCATGAAATGAGAAGAAGCTTGTGGACAGAGACTACATGTCATGATGTCAAACACAGGTTTGAAAGTGAATTTTCCTAGATTATCAATAATTTGATAGGAAATAATATTGTACATAGTCTTTTGCTATTTACAAATCATTTTACACATCTCTTTTAGTTGCTACCCTGATCTCTTTAACATCACTTTTTGCTAGAATCTATGCAAGCCCTATAAAAATCAAAGATTGTGGTAAAGACAAATTCCTTCATGTTGTGATATTTGAAATTTTACTTTATGTTGCACTCTAATCTATTCCTTCCCGTCCTCCCTTCATTCAGTCTTTGCTTGTTTATCTTCTTTCTTGTTCATACTCACTTTTCTTTTTTATAACAGAAAGTGTTTTAAGTCAGACACTACAACAAATACCTTAATGTCTAAAGGATGCATAATCCTTTGGCACTTGTTCCTGGTATTTTGAAAAATATGTCATTATAGTCATCTTTGGCATCAATCTTTTGATTCTCTGAATATTTCCCTATTAATGCATAAGAGAAGGAAACATGAAAATATTTATAAACTAAGATTTTTTTAAATTTCCATTTACGTATCTTATTCAGTTTTGGAGATTAGAGCAAGAAAACAAACAGAGGGAGAGTAGAGGTAATATTCACTCAGAACTGCACAACCTTTAGACACAGCAATATCTACAGTGAAAGACGTGGATGGTTACACAGTGTTATAAGTTATTGAAAGTGGATGTGTTGGACAGTGAGGCTCCAGGGTACTCTAGCGCCTGATACAGAGGTATAGCATGGGCTCATTAGTGAGCAATACCTCATAAGAGCTGCCTCTCACACATCAGTTACAGAAGTCACTGGATTTCTCTCCATTTCTAACTGCATGTACTTCCTTCCAATTAGCAAAACTGATACGTATAGCCTTATAACACAAGGTTTTATTGCCCCATCATTTTTCACCCGAGCAATAAACATTTTCCTTATTTCCAATCCCACTTCTGAAAACAAGAAAAACTTCTGGGGAAACTTAATGACTCATTGGAAACATCCAGGTATAATAGTCAGGAACCTTCTCAGAAGTTCTCAAACTTTCTGGAGATCAGAAAGAGTCTTAGAAAAGGTTGGGGGGGGGTATAGCAATCAATACTGAACTTCAATGAACCCAATGGAGGGGAAATAATCAAACAATTGCTATTTTTGCCTAAACTACAAGCCTTTTTGGGTAAATATTCATATTTTTAATGTGATAGGAATTTATAAATAGTTTTTAAAAATATTTTTATGATTTGTTGTGTGTACATCCATGCATGTGTGCATGCATATGCACACCTACCACCATATGTGCATTTTACGGTAGAGGGTAACTTGCAGTAGTCAGTTCTCCATCCACTGCATCTTAGTTCTCAAACTCATATTTCCAGGTTCATCAGTAAGGGCCCTTCACTGCTGAGCCACTACAGTGGCCTCTTGTTTATTACATTATTTATATTGTGTGGTGGTATAGAGGTTTAATGAGATTAATAGGATTAATGACCCCTTTGATGTTTAATCATTTGACATATAGCCACATGAGGTCTTTCAATGAGGAAAAGTTATATCCTGGTTAGTGCACTGGCTAGCAATTGGGAGCACCAGAAGTGTCCTCCTTTAGTTTATAGACGGTGACAGAACCTGCAGCTAGGGAACTCTGGCAAGAATATGGTAAAGTGACACTTAAAAGAGAGAGAGAGTTCAATGCCAAGAGCAAGATCGTCTTCTAGACTATATAGAAACAGGAAATTGTTAGAAACCATAGCATCCTCATTGTGCTTTACACAGTACAACTAAAGTCAGCTGTAGAAACTGTGCAAGGCAGACATAAAGATTGCTCAATCAGAGTGGAATCCCAGCTTAGGTGCATAGAACCAGAGTCCGCTAAAGAGGGCCTACAAGTTTCTACTTTCTCTTCTAGCAGGTTCAGAGTAATGAGTGTGTTGATAATTAATCTTCTGCTTCAGATAGAATAATTAAAGGTCACTTCCAGTGTAGATCAGAAGGACCTGAGTCTGGTGGTGGTTTCTCTATTAATGCTTATCCAGGTTCTCTGGTAGCAGGCTCAGTTCTAGTTGTGGTCTTCCTTGTTGAGTCTCAAAAAAGTCCTATAAAATAGGTACTATTTAATTCTGCCCATACAGCCAGATTTAAATGATTTTGACTAACTGGCCATTGATCAGTTGTTAAAATTTTGAGGTTAGTCATTAATGAGGAAAGTCATTAGAAAGGAAAATGTCCACCAGCCTTCTAGGAAAGTGAGGTCAGCATGGCCCTGTCCTATTCCAGCAGATAAATAACTAACAGAGTGTAGCATGAGTCTTAAAAGTTCTTATTAATAAAATCAAACCTGAGCCAGGTATTGGGGTGAACAATGGAAAATCAGAGACAGAACAAACCACAGCTACCTCACCTCGCCGGATCCTCAGCTGGTCTTGTTTCCTCAGACTGGAGGCCTCTGAGTCCTCATCCAGAATGGGTCTCAGCTGAACTGCTGCTAGAAGCTTGAAAGCTTAACCAGCCACATGCTTAACCAGGCCAAATGCTTCTCCAGGCCAAATGCTTCTCCAGGCCAAATGCTTCTAGTTTCTGGGCCTCACGCCTTGTATACCTTTCTGCTTTCTACCACCACTCCCTGGGATTAAAGGCGTGAGTCACCATGCTTGACTGTATCCTTAAACACACGGATTTCTGCCTCTGGAATGCTAGGATTAAAGGCGTGTGCTACCACTGCCTATCCTCATGTTTAATATTGTGGCTGTTCTGTCTCTGACCCCAGATAAGTTTACTAGCATGCACAATATTTAGGGGACTACAATACCACAAACAGAGGTAGAACATCTAAGATGTATCAAATGTCTTAAATAGAAAAAGAAAGGTTTTGCATAGTCAACTGTGAGGTTCTTCTCTGAGGAAGAATATTTCTCCTCTCAGCATTCACTCTCAGCATTTATAGTTGGTTATAGTTCTTTTTAGGGTTGAGGTCTCATGAGATTTCTTCCTTCCATTGTAGCCTTAAATCATATACAATCAAGTAACAATATGCAGACTAGGAAAGCTGTATTTATATATTTATGAATTTATTATTATTGTTATAAAGCAAGAGACTATGAATTTTTTAGAGAGTACATGGGAGTGGTTGGAGGGAGGAAGGGAAGGGGAAAGCTATGTGATTATATCTTAGCTTCAAATTACACATATGTACACACACAGACACAACAAACATACATACATACGTGTTAATTTTAGCCACTTAAATGGTTTTAAAGTACACATCAGGAAAGTGTGATCAAATCATCATCATCATCATCATCATCATCAATTTACCTACAAATTCTTCCAGCTCCCTACAGGAGTCTCAACCTGATCTGGAGAAACTATTAGACTTAAAGATGTATAAACATAGTCATTCAGATGAACAACTGTAGCATTTGAAATGGACCTTGCCATGTAATCTTAAGTACTTCCATGGCTGTCAAATTCTAAGAAACTACTAACTGTGTTCACCTGCCCACACATTCAGAAAATTCAAGGTGAGATACAAGAGATCCTTGTTGGATGATTAAGCATATTGAGAATGTACACTTTCTTAAAATAAGACCCCCAAGGGCCAATATCAAAGGAATAAATTTGGCCACATGATATATAGCTTCTGTTCTTGAAATTATCCACATGGGAGTTAGACTCACCCCTGCCTGTTTTCCATCAGGCAAATCCTTTCTTGACTGCCATGAAAACATTTTCAAAATGTTATATTCTTCTGTCAAATCAAATGATCACAGCACAAGGGAGAAAACCAACACCTATATATGTTAAACCCTTTATTGCAACTTTGGATACAAAGGCCAGTGCTTTAAATACACTTAGCAGGACACTGTAACAGCATCTCCAGGAAAGAATGGGAAGACAAGAGTGAGGTTGGAAGTCCTACATCTGCATTCAGTTCCCTCTTAGAAACAGACTAGACAGGCCAAGAGAGGAAACATCTCACATGACAACGTACAAGCTTTGTATCAGTGGAAGATTAAACAAGGAGTGACAGACAGTAGCAGAGAATGAAAGAAAGTGTCCATGCTGGAGAAGGTGAAAAGGAATCCACTGTGGAGAAGGTATCCAGAAGACAATATAATCCAAAGGTGAGAAAATGGAGGACATGGGTCCCATTATGAAATCTATGAGGGGCAATGTTAACTCAAATGGTATCCTAAATTGATGACAGTTCCCCAATTGTTCAGAAGAGACAGAGGTTGTAAAATAATCCAGGATTCCCCTGAGAATAGAGGATATATGGCTCATGAAAGAAAAACAAATCTGGTTTTACTTGAAGCATTTATAAATTCCTAAACATCAAAATTCATAAACAAAGTGTGTGTGTGTGTGTGTGTGTGTGTGTGTGTGTGTGTGTGTGTGTGTGAAGCTGCGCTGATCTCCAGGAGGGGCACTTAAACCAAAGCCAGTGCATATCACTTGTGAAGGGAAAAGGTAGTCTCAAATCCTAGAAAAGTGAAAGTCTGCTAAGGGAAATGGTGAGTGTCAACTCTGGACACAACGCTCTGCTACTTCTCAATCAGTGGGCCAGTGAGTACCACTGTAAGAAAGAAGAGGGTTTAGAAAGGAAAGGGAAGAGGGAGTCCTCAAATGCATACAGATTCAACCTAGATGAGCGTCCTCTGTGAAGTGCATCAAACGTTGAATTTGAGTTGCACATGACAGAGTGAATGGTGCCAGTAAGGGAAAACAAGCAGACTATTCACAATCATAACAGACTAAGCAGTCCTTTCTCTTTGCCTTAGGTTCCCTCCAAAGTAACCGCAGGTCAAACAGTGACAGCTGTGAGTGGGAAGTAAGGCTCAGATTCTATCCCAAGAATACGAGCAGGACTGCTTACAGTGTAATGGTCTTCTGGCCAAGATAAGGTCCTATCCTAGGAAGCAGACCTTAGATACTTCAGAAATGCTAAATGATTTATTTTCATGCACACACACACACACACACACACACACACACACAGAGTTAAAACTTGGCCAAGAGAGGCCAAATGGAGATTTCCCCATATGCCAACAGAATGGCATGAGAAACATCATATTGGGTGAAGGGGAAACAAAGATATGACCAGCAAAGAAATTTATCAAGCAAGACATGACCAGACAAAGAGAGAATCCACTAGAGTAAACTGCGGTAATATGGTGGTAAAGTTCTGAAAGAAGTCGGCATGCCATAGAAGGCAATGGAAATTAATTTTAGCAGTACACAGAGAAGCTATAGTCTTATTCTCATGGGACTCCTTTGTAGACTGATATCAAAGAAGGCAGGTGTTCTTGTTACCTTGCTAAATAATACACTTTAAAGTGTAACTCCTTTCTTATGAGATTGCCCATCATTGTAAATTGACATAGGTCACTAAGTATTAGGTGCCACATGTCTGCAGGTCAGGCTCAACTACTCATGCTTGATTGGTAAGGTCTAGGAATCTTGTTTACACTTCTGGCCCTTAGTTTGTACATGGTATAATTCTGACAAGATTAAGTTTTTCTTTATTTCAAGAAATAATTCAAAAATTTAAGTAGTGTACAATAACTTCTCATCAAAAGACAGATACTGGATACTCAAGGAAAACTTGCAAAGGTGAGGCAGTTTAAAATTCAGGAACAATTTGGAATATTGAGAAAAATTACTAGGCCTGTCAGATGTGCTAAAACTTAACTAAAATTGTAAGAATACTCTGTACGGAGGAAACATATTTTGTCTATTCAGAAGGCACATAAATTGCAATTACAACATTGGAAGAAAGTTTACCAAAATTCAATGCAATTAACAAACGTGCCCAACCCTTGTTCGGCATTTCCATTTCTAGGAATTCATATAATAGAAATTCTGGTAGTAGCACACAAAGATAAAAATATAAGAATATTCCCTAGGACACCCTTGGTAATATCAAAACTTGGAAGCAACCCAAATGTCCAGTAATACAGTAATGGCATAGTGAGTGTGATATAGTCATATAATAAAATAATATGCAGCATTTAAAAGAAATGGGATAGAGCTCAATGAACCGATTTGGAAAGAAGCCCGAAATACATTGAAAGCAGAAACAGTACATTGATGGTATTTATAAATAATCTCATTAGATTCATGAACATTGTTGTACATGGAAAGGAAATATTCTGTATAAATAAATGGAAAATGGAAGTTAATTTTTAAAATAAATATAGATTATATTTTGCATTTATGTATTTTCTTGATTTGTCTTTTTTAAGATTTATCTTTTAACTATTACCATATTTCTTCATATTAAAATATAATTATATTTTTCTCCACTCCCTTTCTTACTTCCAAGCCCTGTCATATACCTTCTTGCTCTCTTTCAAATTCATGTCCTCTATTTCTCCAATTGTTCTTAAATATAAATATGTTTGTATTTATATGTTTGCATATAATCCTAAATTTACAAATACTTCTTGCTAAGTCCATATTTAGTTTGTATATTATTACACATGATATAAAAAGTTGGTTTCATCTAATCAAATCTGGAAAATTTAGATCAATTTTCAGGATTTTTTTCATCATTCTTTAAAGATTTCTCTCATAATTCTTTAAATATTTTAACAATTATTTTATTAATTTATTTGTACACCAAACCATTTTGTAAAGAAAATCACAGTACAAATATGATATGATGAGGGTTAATACAATAATTTAGATGCTTAATCTGCTCAGGAAACTTTAAAATTACTGTTATCTTTCTGCAGGTATGACATAACTATCCCTTAGCATCATTAACAGATAGCATTGATTGACAGTCATTGTAGTGGTATCAGCAAAGAGGTACAGTAATGGTTAGATGCATGTCTGGGGCAATAGACCTGGAAGCAATCCATAGTGAAAGAGACTGGGGAGGGTCATGAGGCTCTCACTGGGGATTCTGCCTCCTGCCTCCTTCTGGCTGTAAGTTGGACAGTCTTGAGAGGTGCTCGAACTATAAGTAGAGTAACACAAAGCTAGACGCTATAATGCAGCTTCCCTATGGTAGTCCTCCATGATGGGGCTGATTGATGATGCAGCTGTTTTTCAGTTATCACATTTGAGTAAGTAAACTCTCACTCATGCATCTATAAAGAAATGCAACATTTTAATTGATTCACCAAGTGAGATTTGGATGAAGTTTCTTCTTCAGTTTGTTGTGGGAGGCCTATCTGGTGTCTTGGGAACAGACACTAGTATACATCTCTCCAGGCAAAGCAATAATATAAGGAGATAGTGATGTTCTGTTATTTTTAAAGTGATTTTTCATTTATAGAATTCTTAAGCAGAATAGAATAATGGAAATAAAAATATATTGAAATACAGAGGGGGTTAAATAAATGTCAGAAAATAAATGCATTTATATATGTATATAAATAGACATTTTAAATACTGACTTATCTGAGCCTGCAACAGTAGGGATGTATACATTACATTGCCTATGATTTAAAGATGAGGATGCATGGGCACCAAGAAATTATGTAAATTGAAATTAGAATTCAAAGCAAGTAAATACATCATTAATTGAAACAACAGAAGGCTTCATTAGCAAGAGCATACAAAGAAGTATGTGCATTACCTTTCACAAAGTGGAAGATCTGCTCATAGAAGTCTTAAGGACCTCCTACTGACTAGAGGCTGATCAGTGGTTTCTCTTCTGCTAGCAGCTATTCAGAAGATCAATGGTATACCCTTTGGAGAGTGCCTGCTTTGTTTCAGCAGAAGAATCTTGCCCTCTAATCTATCATCCTTATATCATCCAGGTAACTTGGGGCTTCTGAATGGAAAAGGTAGACTGATATGCTGAAGCTAAGCAGGAAAGCTAGGTCCCTCCCAGGACCTTGTAGTCCTATTTGACTATTCATAGGGAGTGATCTGGACATGGACTCTAAATTTGGGGACAGTCTGATTGCAATGGTCCCTGTTGCAGATAGGACAGATTTGTGAGCATTCTCTGCTCAAGGAGGGAATCTTTCCCATCAATACCTCTTTTTCTCTCTCACTCAATTCTGCCACATTTATATTAGTATCTGTCAGGAAACAAAATTGTTATAATAATGCAGAGAAAATATAACATATTCAAGCAAGTTACTGAAGATACACTTGTATGACTTAAGCAATGTCATTGCTCTTTATTTGCTGAAAATGTACTTGTTATCTCTTCCATCAATCCCAGATTGTAGATTGTATGGCACAATTACTTCTTTTCAAGTGCACATCATATTGACATTAGGTGTATCACTCCTGAAAAAATGGCTCAGTCATGGTTTGACTCAATTACTGATGGGATAAGGGAGAAGAATTTTGCAATCTGTGTCAAAGTGTGCTTATGATAATGGAGTTGCCTAATATACAACATGCAATTAGGAAAATAACCGATATAGAAAAAAGATGTGATGATTAGTCAGAGAAATTCTACAAAAATTGTGCCAAAAATAGTATGACAGAATGAAGTTCCACAGAGCACTTTGCGAATTTTTTTTCAAAATTAATATACTTATATTACTGAAAACATCAAAAGATACATACAAATCCAAGTTTGCCTATTTATAATCTATGGACTGAAATTGGTAGTTCATGAATGTTGTTTTTATATTTACATAAAAATCATTACATACAAATACTAAAGAACATTTTTTTTTAATTATAGATAAATATCACTACAAAGACATTTGGGTTAATATAGCATGCTGAGAAAAGATACCTAGTTCCTCTACTTCCAAATCCTTTTTTTCCTCAAAGTTCTTAAAACAATTGCCAAATATTGCTTAATTTCCAGTAGCCTTCAGAAGCAAATAGTATACCAAGATCTCAAAATCATGATGAGCTGTTAAAGATAGGGAAAAAAAAAAGAGGTAGGTAGAAACAATAGAGAAATTTATCCTCTGAAAACATACTTAAAGGAAAACTATTGAGGGTCCTGGATCAAATGAAAAAAATAAATATATGAAAATTTTAAAAATGGGCTAAATTAGTATAAGTTCACATTTAGAACTTACTCATTTTTTTTTCAGTTCAGATTTCATGTGAGAAACTCAAGGTGTTTGATCTTGAAATTTATGTGGACTGAATTACTTTCCAGGTAGTGATGAATACAGCAAAACCAAAGCTGAGTCAACTAAAGATTTTATAATGTACCTACATGAGAATACATTTTTTAAAAAGCTGAGTGAACAAAGAAATTCTTGGTCTTTTCCAACAGCAAAGCAAAGCTATTAACAATATAATCACAGAAGTGAAAGATTTGTACAATAAAAACTTGGAGACACTGAAGAAAAAGATATAAGAACAGGGAAAGAAGTTACTGGTCCATGGGTTTGTAGTTGGAAGTTTTTCTGTGTCCTGCCCAGTCCTGCAGCTGCTAAGACCCAAATAAACACACAGAGGCTTATATAATTTTTAAATTATGGCCATGGCAGACTTCTTGCTAGCTAACTCTTATATCTTAAATTATTTCTATAAATCTATACCTTGCCACGTGGCTTGTGGCTTACCAGTATTTTACATCTTGCTTCTCCTGGTGGCAGCTAGCAGCATCTCCCTCCTTCTTCCTGTCTCTCTTGGATTTTCCTGCCTTGTTCCATCCTGCCCTGCCATAGGCCAATGTAGCTTTTTTTTTTTTTAATCAACCAATGAGAGCAACACATATTCACAGTATACAGAAAGACATCCCACAACATGGTAAGATAAATATTGTTAAAATGACAATTGTACCAAAAGCATGCTATGCTATAGAATCAACATAATATCTATTAAAAGTCCAATGCATTTTTCTCAGGGGAAATGGAAAAAATTCTTAAATTTCACATGGAAACACAAAAGACTCAGGACAGAGCAAGACAAAACTAAATAATAAAAAGAAAAATGTGGCAAGTACTGTCCTGATTTCAAATTCTATTTACAAAGCTCATACTAAAAACTACATTGTTGTACTGGTATTAAAAAGACAAAATGAGCTTCAAAAAGTCAGCTCATGCAGCAGGGATAGAACGTGATCCCACTGCCAGGGGGCCTTTAAACAGACCAAGTTATACAGCTGTCTTTCACTTATACAGAGGGCCTAGTCTAGTCTCATGCAGGCTCCACAGCTGTTGGTCAAAAGTTTATGAGTTTCCACTAGCTCGGTTAGGTTGTCTTTGTAGATTTCCCCATCATGGTCTTGATTACCCTTGCTCATGGAATACTTCTTTCCTCTCTTCACCTGGACTGCTGGAGCTCGGCCTGGTCCTTGGTTGTAGATCTCTCCATTTGCTTTCATCAGTTATTGGTTGAAGGCTCTGTGATGACAGGGTATTCGCCAATCTGCTTGCAGGGGTAGGTCAGCTCAGGCAGCCTCTCCACATCTTGCACAGCCTTGATGCTGGGGAGGGGCTTGGACCTGCCTCAGCTGAATGTTCCAGGCTTTGCTGACTCCCCATGGAGGCCTTACCTTTTTGGAGGAGGGCATGCAGGTTGTGTTGGGGGGCAAGGCTGGAGGGGGGCAGGAGGAGGGATAAGAGGGGGATCTGTGGTTGGTATGTAAAATGAAAAAAAATTTCTTATTAAAGAAAAATAAACAAAAAGACAAAATGATCAATGCAACAAAATTGAGGATCAAATATAAGGTAACATTCTTATAGTCACCTAATTTTTGACAAAGAATACAACAGAATACTTTGGATAAAAGAAACTTCAATAAATTGGTCAAACTGTATAGCTGTATGTAGAAGAATGGAACTAAATCCTTAATTCTTTTTTGTTGTTTTGATTTGTTTTTCAAAACAGGGTATCTCTAGGTATCCCTGGCTGTCCTGGAACTCACTTTGTAGACTAGGCTGGCCTTGAACTCAGAGATCTGCTGCTTCTGTTTCTGAAGAGCTGGGATTAAAGACACACATCACCACCTTCTGGTGATCCTTAACTTTTATCCTGCATAAAACTCAACTGTTTTGAGGATCAAGACCGTAAGACCCAATGTCCTGAATCTAACACAGGAGAAAGTATGGAATATGAATTAATTGGCACAACAAAGGACTTTCTCAAAAGGATGGCAGTTGTCCTGGCATTAAGACCAGCAATTAACAAAAGGAATCTCATGTAACAAAAGAAGCTTGAACACAGCAAAGCAATCCATCATTCAAGTGAAGAGGCAGCATAGAGAATGGTAAAAATTAATTTTTACCAGCTACATGTCTGACAGAAAGTTCATATTTCTAATACACCAATAAAAAATACTAAACATCTAGAAAATAACACAATTACAAAAATAGGGCATTGAACTAAACACAGAGTTCTCAAAGATGAAATCCAAATGGTTGAGAAATATTTTTAAAAACACATTCGAAATCCTTTGCTATCAGAGATTAAAGCACATTAAAGCTCCTTTGATACTCCATATTACTCCAATCAGAATGAACAAGATCAAAATATAAATGATGACAACTATTGGCATGGATGTGAGAAAAGGAGAACACTTATTCAACTTATTCATGTTAGTGGGAATGCAAACTGGTGCAGCCATTATGGAAACCAGTGTGGAGAGTCCCCCAAAGGCTTGAAATAGAGCTATCACATGATCTAGCTCTTCCATTCCTGGGTATATCCCCAAATCTATTTATATCCTACTACAGATATACTTGCTCACTCATGTTCATTGATGCTTCATTCACAATATCCAGGAAGCAGAAATTGTATTTCAAGGTGTCCATCAATTCATGAATCAATAATGAGATGCGGCAAATTTAAACAGTGGAATATTAATCAGTTGTTTGAAAATTAAATTTGCTGGTAAATTGATGGAAAAAAATAATCACTCTGTTAGTGTGGTAACCTAGATCCAGAAAGATAAACATTGCTTGTTTTCTCCCATCTGTGAATGCTAGCTTAGAGTCTTAAGAGATATTAATTTAGCCTAAACTCCAGCAGGCACTCCCTGTGAACACACAAGTCACTCCCACCAGGGAAGAGGGTAGGCTAACTACAGACTTTCACCTCTCTTTCTGTTACCCCAAGCCAAATCCCCAGCCTCATCCCTAGCTCAGAAACAGAACAACTGTTGCAACCTCCCCTCCCTGTCCTTCCACAACTCCTGTTGTCTTAATTAGGGTTTCTATTGCTGTAAAAAGATACCATGACCGGGAAAAGTATCTAAGTGGGTGGCATACAGACAGAGGTTCAGTTCATTATCCTCACGGTGGGACATGGCAGCATGCAGGCAGACATAGTGCTGGAATTGAGAGTCCTACATCTTGATCCGAGGGCAGCAGAAAGTAAACTGTCTCACTGGGTGTTGCTTGAGCATATATGTGACCTCAAAGCCTGCCTCCACAATGACACATTTCTTCCAATAAGATCACACCTACTCCATAAGGCCACACCTCCAAATAGTGCCACTCCCTTTGGGGGCCATTTTCCTTTAAACCACCACACCTGATAAACTCTCTACAGAATAAAACAGGGTAAAGACACACTTTAATAAAGAAATGAAAGACTTTCTAAAATTAAGTGAAAATGACTACACAACACACTCAAAATTATGGGATACAATGAAGGTGATTCTAAGAAGCAAATTCATAGCACTAGGTGCCTTCATAAAAAAATACTTAGAACTCATACTAGCAACTTAACAGCACATCTGAAAGCTGTCAAAAAACAAAGGAGCATACAAACAAAAAAAATACAAAGCATAAATGAAACATAGAATCAGTTCTTTGTGAAATTAATAAGATTAACAAACCTCTGCCCAAATTATCTAAAACCCCAAGAGACAATATTCAAATCAACAAATTTAGGAACAAAAGGGGGGGAGGGGACATACAACAGACCCTGAAGAAATCCAGAGAATGGTAGGAAAATGCTTTGAAATCCTGTACTCCACCAAATTGGAAAATCTAAAAGAAATGGGTAATTTCCTCAATAAATACAAATTACCAAAGTTAAATAAAGATCAAATAAGAATTTGAACAGACTTGTAACTTCTAGTGAAATAGAAGTAATAATGAAAAGTCTCCCAAGCTAAAAATAAGTAAAGAAATAAGAAAGAAAGAAAGAAAGAAAGAAAGAAACAAAGAAACAAAGAAACAAAGAAACAAAGAAACAAAGAAAGAAACAAACAAAGAAAGAAACAAAGAAAGAAACAAAGAAACAAAGAAGCAAAGAAGGAGAAAGAAAGAAAGAGCCAGTAAGATGGTTTCAGTACAAAATTCTACCAGAGTTTCAAAGAAAAGTTAACACAAATATTCCTTGAATTATTCCAACAATAATTGTTCTGACTTGATGTTCATTTCATGAGATAGAACCCATACTTGACACTGATTGGGTGATGAAAAATCTGAGACAAGATAGCCTGGGTACCTAGGGCAAATGCAAGTAATACTGGTCTAAAAAATAATATACTATAAAATGACTCCTTATGATATTCAGTTACACTAATAGACCAGTGCCTTGTTCAACTATCATCAGAGAAACTTCCTCCCACAGCAGATGGGAACAAATACAGAGACCCACAGCCTAATATTACACAGAGAGTGAGGGACCTTGTAACACTCAGCCCTAAATGGGAAGTTTCCATCAAAACCCTTGCCTCAGAGCTCAGAGAACCCTGTAAAAGAGGGTGTGGAAAGAATGTAAGAGCTGGAGGGGATGGAGGACACCAAGAAAACAAGGCCCTCTAAACCAACATGAGCAAAGTTCATATTAACTCAAAGACTGAAGCACCATGCACAGGGCCTTCAGAGGTCTGCACCAGGTTCTCTGAGCATATATTATAGCTTCTAGTTTACTATTTTTATGGGACTCCTGAATGTATGAACTAGATGTTTTCAGAACAGGCTGCTGACATTGAACTCCTTGCTCCAGGACATCTGGAGCAAATTCCAGGAAGGAATAAGAGAAGGAAAAGGTATAAGGGATGTATGTCCTCAAATGTGTCCTAATTGCGAAACTGCCTTCCTAATCTGATGACCTCTGCTTGAATTATATTGTCCAAAAGGACATTGTATTACAATTTCAAAGGAAGTTTAGGGAAACACTTTTTTCTCATGTGTAAGAATGTAAATAACAAGTAGGTTGTTGCTTTGAGTTTATAATAGAATGTGTAGAAGATTAAAGGCTTGGCAGTTGTTCCTAAGAGTAGACAACAGATGATCTTGGCAAACATTGGTTAGAGTGGAGAACTAGAGAGTGATGGGAAATGTCAAAACATAGTTAAGTCCAAACAAAAAAGCTCTTATCTCAAAGAGAATGAGAGGTAGTTTGTTTCAAATATGAGTGACCATGGCTGAAAAATTCAGATTTAGTTTGCATTGAATACTATGTTCTAGTTTGCTAATAGGTCCATTAGGTTTTTGTAGGGACAGAGCATAGTAATTTACAAATTAAGGAATTTAAAAATGCACTGGACAAATATAGAAACACAACCTACTGATTACCTTTTGTTGTCTATATGCCTATGGTTTGGAACCTAAACACTTTGTATTGGATGACTAATTAGAGGATTCATTGCTGGGACAGGCTAACTCTCTGATCCTCATCAGTGTTTGGTTGCCTGGAGTTCCTTGTCCAGGGATGTGATTCTCTGAGATTTTTCCACTTCTAATCTTTTATTTTAGCATATTTAGCATATCTATGGTATTGTCATTGTTAAGGTCTTCATTCTATAGCCGACTGCATAAAAGACTGTTTCATAGAATACTTTCTGGTATTTTGGCTCTTACAATTTTTCTGTCTCCACTTCTGCAATGTTTCCTGAGGTATACATTGGGGCTGGGTATCCTACAATGCATTGATCTTTGCATTGTGTCCAGTTGTAGATTTCTGTGATGGTTTCCATTTTCTGTAAAGAAAAGATTCATTGATGAGGGGCGGTACCTCCATGGATCTCTGAATATAAGGATAGATTTAGAATGTTGGTAGAAATTATGCTGGTCTAACAAAGTGGCAATAGTGGATTCTCTTATCAGATCCAGGATCTGACCAGCCCCAGGAAGGTGGATAGGTTATTAGTATCAAGCATGTTCCATCCCTGTTGAGAGGCTCTTAAGTCCAACTAGAGAGCTTTTGGTTACCACAAACATGTCAGTGCCACTACTGCACCTTACAGATCAATTAGAGAGTTGGAGGGGCTTGGAAGGATTTGGAGGGAGGGGACTTGAAAATAAAATAAAAAAAATTGGGGAATATATCAGAGTGGCAGGTTATAATAAAACAAGAAAATATCTGCTAGAGGTGTCAGATGTTATCTGATGACATTCTTAGCATTTGGGTTGGTAGAAGATATAGGTCTGTACATTATTTCCAAAAATATTTATTTAAAAGTCACAGGGATCTTAGGTCATACATAAAGTGAAAAAAAATAAATTGCTAACTATATAGGCTAAGAGAGCCTAAGGTAATTTGGCTCTGGACATGAAACATTAACCTGGCACACACACAGTCATTCAAGTTTTAGCCAGTTACAAACCTCATAGAATGAATGAAAAGCTCTTTTTCTGGGACTTTCAGTTAATAATATGAAGGAAAGCACTGTAAAATTTTCAGCACATTTTTGTTGTGGGAAACTCAAACATGAATATATTTTGTACTGCTAGTACAAAACACTGTAAATTACTTATATTTTAAACATAGAAAAGTAAAAAAAATCTTAAATTTAAACAATTTCACTGCATGTTGATGAATTTTTATAATATAATATATGTACTTATAATATATCTCTATACATAATCTCTCTGTGTGTATTAATACACATCCAATATGTACATGTTGAATTTCAGTCACTATAAACTTGACATTGGCATAAGCTTTTGAAAGATATTATATATGAAAGTGCTTGAAGGCATATACTATCTACAATTTGGTAGTCTATCCACTTAAAATACACACTCTCCTTTATTTCATTGTAAAGACACTGAACTGGTGATACCTTTGAACTGTATTTATTAATTCTGTTTTTCAGATCAGTTTTTCTTTGAGGCAAGGGGCAGACACTTGTTTGTTAATTCCATCTACAACATCTCAATTATGTAAATGGGTAAATAATTTGGTAAGTATTTTGGACTTTTTGACTCTACTAAATACTTTATTTTTGAGTTGCCAAAATTAAGACTATACATTATAAAGAATCGCTATTTAGGTCAGTTCTATAATATTTGATTCTAGAGAATAAGAGTCAAACTTTAATTTTATGTGTCATAAAATTTGTAGCAACTTATGTTGATTTTTTTCCTAACTAATGGTTCCTAAAAAAAACTTAAAATGTCATAACCAAGAAAAGCTATTAACCAAGATGTAACCAATTTTTCATCTTTTATACTTAGTATATTCAGCATCTACTGTAAATATTTAGCTTTGCTTTTTATCTCATAGGTGACAAAATGACACATGTTGCCAATGCTGTATTTGACATGAGTGCAGTTACATCAGTGTTATTATAAGTAACAATGACATCATACTTTCACAGGAGAGCACCGAACAAGCTGTATTAGCATTCACGACTCACCATTGTGATATCAATACTCATTTTACTGTTCAGATTTTTTTAAACTAATAGCTGTCAAAAATACCCATTATAGGCTAGTCTATAATTTGTAGAAGTCAAGTAATACATTTTTTCTGAAGGTATAATGGATGCTCCATGGAGCAATTATTTTAGAAAGACAACTTCATCTCAGCTGTCTTGTGCCAGCAGAACTATTTAAGAGGATGAGATGCATAATTCAACACGGAAAGGCTGTCAGAGTTGAGAATACCTTTAAATTATAAAAACTTAGCACCACAAGTCAGTTATAATTATAATGAAAATGTAGTTTTCTGTCACTTTATCACGGCAAACATCTCTCAAGAAGCAATTTTGTGCATTAAAATATTTTGGTAAAAATGACTTTTGATTCTAAAGAGATACAGATTATCTGGTTTTATACCTGAATATTTTTCCTGCAAATTGGGTTTTACAGTCTGTACTGTGTAAGACAGCAAACGTAAGAGTCTTATTAAAATCCCATTGGAAAATCTTGCAGGAAGACAATAGGCTACAGTAACTCATGAAGGCAGGTCATGTTATGCATAAAATATATTATTTTAATAGCAAAATATGACAAGCAATTCTTTGTCTGACATCCAATTATTTTACAAGGTAAATATATGAGTATAAAAATGGTTACCCTTTCATACAGTATTTTTTTTTTCCTTTCAAATATTTTCATGATTAAAAATTTAAGTGTGGAGCTACTGAGATGGCTCAGCCTGTGGAGGAACTTTGAGATAAGCTCCGTGACCTGAGTTTGGTGTCCAGGTCACATGGTGGAAATAGATAACCAATATGTGAAAGTTTTCCTCTGATAGTCACATGTGAGCCATGCTGTGATGGACACACACACACACACACACACACACACACACACACACACACACACATAAATAAATGTAACAAAAATAAAAGCTAAATAATAGTGGTAATTGTAGATTCTCAATTACCTGAGGATTGTTTGCCTTTGACAAGTTGCAGAAAACTTCCCAGTCTACAGGTAGTAGTTCTTCCTATTCTTATTATATAGTCATTTTTCCCATTATGGGAGATAAAGAACTAATACTGAGTTACTTTCAAAGAAATAAGCAACAGAATAAGAACACAAAACCATATATTACAAACTTGAAATCCCCCTGTAAATTCTAACATAAAATGATCTTAGATTTCACAATCAAATCCCACAAAAACTGAATAATGAAACAAATAAATCATTCCAATTTCAAAAATGCTATAAAAAACAATTCATTTGAACTGTTGTTGTATTTTAAAGCTTATATAAGTATGTTTTTTTTCAAACTGACTGTAAGGGAAAACTATTATTCTCTTTTTTCCAAATACTTTGAAATTTTGGTGCTTAATTTATTTCTAAATGCTTTCATTTTCCTGCTATATTAACCAAGTTATGATTATACAAATCATGATTATATCATGAACATGTATAAGGCAAACTTGTCATCATAAGACTTAAATATTTTATGAAATGAAGACATGTATTGGTAATTCCAGACAGTTTTGCTAATATACTTATTTAAAGAGATATAATAAAATTATTATCCACACGAACATGAAATCCCTTTAAAATAGGGGAAATGTATATGGAAGGCAAAAGGAGTGGAAGGTAATTAAAAGGGATTTTCTGCTAGTGGTTGCTGTTTTCTGTGTATCTTTCTCTATGCAATAATGTTGATAAAAATATCTATTCTACAGGTTAACAGCTAGAATCCAAAAGCTTAGTAGCTTCTCCAGTAAATTGTAAGATTTTGACTAATAATAATAATTAAATTGAAATTTTTGAATTATCTAACTTCTACCAAGTTATATTAAAGAACTTTTCGCAATTAATCTGTAATTATATTTGCAGATGCGCTGGCTCCTACCCAGGTCTCTAGAGAGAATCGTCCCCAGATTTAAGAAAATTAGTTTTCTAAAAGAATAATTTAGAAACTTCTTCAGTATTATATTTTTGTGTATACACAGCACATTTTGTTCTTCACTGAATTTTTGATTAAACATACATGAATGTACACATATGCAGTCTTCTTGAAAAATGTACCAGAAAAGAATTAAGCTAATTCTGGAATGTCAAGCTAATGCCCTGTCCCCTGCTTTGCCTATTATAATTTGAGATGATATAATAGTTATAATCAGTAACTGAACTTTTTCCACACTATAATGTAAAAAGCTACAATGCTGAGTTCTTCTTGTTCAAAACGGCAGATCTTACAACACTGCAATGCCATGATTTTTTTTTATCATTACCAGAATTAAGCATATTTTGCTGAAAAATTGAATGCAGTTACGGTATTATTTTATTGTATCAAGAGGTAATCATTATCTAGAAAGTCAGGCATAATGCATTACTGTTATGCACTAGGCAGATGAGTACTCTTAGTATAATGCAGCATAATGCTTAAATTAATTCCAAGCAACATCCTAATTTTATTTCAGTACAACCAGATCACAAGTCAAAGGAAAAATATGGAATGTAACGAATATTTTATTTGATTCACTCTGACTGAATCATGAATTGCTATAATATATGATAATTCAGTAAATGTTACTTGCCTTACAAGGAAATTTAATTGTGTGTCTTTGGTCATCATTGTGAACAAATGAATGAAATTTGGAACTTATACAATGACAGGTAGAGCTTACAATGTGTTGTTGGGTTGGAAAAAAATATTTCAGGAGTAAAGTTGAGGAGGAATATAAGAAATTGAGAGAAGCACTAGGAAAATCAAGGAGTCTTATGGTTTTGCAGAGTATGTATGCAAAAGCAAGAAGTTCTTATGCGTGTTCAGCAAATTGGAAAACTAAAAAGCCAAGGCTCTCAGTTTAACTTTTAGATTTACCTTTCCCCATTCTTCTCTAACATACCAGTTCAAATGGGGGCTTAAAATTAACACAATAAATACAGGCTTTTAATACAGTGTCTCATTGTGCAGAAAATCACATTAGGTCTTTCTAATGAGTCAACAAAATTTCCACAGTGCCCTCTAATACTCTAGAATTAAGAAATTTAATAATAATTAATAATAAATATATGAATTTTAATAGAGAAAGAGTTAGTTGTAATCTTTTTATGATGCCAGGCTTAACAATGTGCTCAAAATGCAAGGCAGAGGGTTTGTGGTGTGGAATTCTGCCTTTGGAAGGTGAGACATTTTGAAGCTGATTCAGTATCATCAAGAAAAAGAGTACATTGCCATTATTTCCACTAGTGCAAGATCTTACTGAACACTGTTATACACCATCTCCACTAATTTCACTCTGACTTTTCCATTTTTTACTGTCTTGATTTTTTTCTCTGATCATGATCATGAAGACAATACCCAACTGCTAGTATTGTAGAATTAGTTAGCCATATTTATTATCCTATTTCTGAATCTATTTAGCATAGTAGTATTTTTTAAAAAATATTTATTAATTCATTGAGAATTTCTTACAATGTATTTTGATGGAATTGTCAACCTCCCCCAAATCCTTCCAATTTGCCCTTTCCAACCCAATAAACATTATGCCATTTTTTAAAAGCCCATTTTTGTTGAATTTGTGCTGCCCATAAACTCATGCCATGCTATCTTCCATTGAAATGTGATTGATCTAGGGTCACCATTCTTGACAAAAGCTGACTTGCCCTCTATTGGTGGCTCTCAATTGCCAGTATCTCTTTAGTTAGTGGTAGGATTTCATGAACACCAGGCCCCTCCATGCTGGTAATTTTTCTGCCTTCAGCATGTGTAGGTCTAGTGTATGTACGTTGTCACAAATACTGTGTGTACTTACATGCAACTACCTCACTGTGTCTAGATGACACTGTTCTATTGGTTTTGTACAATAGGCATAGAGTGGGTAACTACCTCTGTATCTCACAATCTCCCCACTCCATCTTGTGGGATGATCCTTAAACCTTGGAAGCCTTATGAAATATATGTCCTATTTAAGGGTGGACATTCAATGGGTTCTTTCTTAATCTCTACAAAGTTATCAGCTGTGAAACTATTTTAATTGCCCTCTACTGCAAAGGGATATTTATACTTCCTTTCCTTTGATTTACTATGAAACTTGTTTTAATACTTTAATTGGGTAGCTGAGCATATCATAAAATATTGTGCTCCAGCTTATTTAATATCAAGAATGCCGTGTAGTATAAATTTTGAAATGATAAACCCCAACACAGCAAAGACATTGTGCAATAATTATGTTCAGTCCCAGAAAAATGAAAGAAAATTGCTAAAATTCTGGGGTACACTCTATTTTTTAGAAGGTCCTATAACCTATTATACACAAACAAAACTTTTGTCTAAGTGTTATAGGCAGGGTTTACATTCATTTATCATTTAACATTTTAGTTGTGTGAGAGTCTAAGATAGTATACATTCTAAGAGAAAATATGGGAAACAAAGGCACAAATGTAAATATCCCAGAATCACCTGATGCCACAGCACAACACAGTCAAGGCCTTCTAACGCTCTGATGGAGTGTTAAGTTCATATACCAAGAATCAGCATGGACTTTTACGTGTATCCCATGCCCCTCTTGGCAGACATTCATGAAGTGTAGGAGAATTTCAAAATGCTTAGAAAAATAGTGGAAATAAAGCAATATCTTTTTTCCCCCCAAAGCCACATTTGAATGTGTGGGAAAGGACAAAAACAGGGTTTGTTAGAGAGTGATAAACAATTGAGGAAAATGTTTCCAGAACCAAATTTCTTGCATGTACAACAAGTAGGCAACCATGGGCTGGAGGAGAGAGGGCAGGTCATATAGATGGCAGAAGTCAGAAGCACACACAGAGTCTGGACATTGACTTTACTCTTTGATCTTGTTTTGTTGACTAACTGTCTGAATAAAAGATATCACATTTGCATACCCAGTAAAGGTGGCAAAAGGTCTTTGGTGTACTCAGCTTTCTCTATCCCAGAATTTTCTGAAGCTTAGTATGATGTTTATGATTGTTTTTTCTTCCCTGGTCCTTTTTTTTTTTCTTTACTTCACCCTCACATGCTTAACAAGTTCATGTAATGTTTTAACAGAAACTGTTACAAAATTACAAGTGTCTAAACTTGGCTTGTGGTTTGAGAACTAGTAAAATACTTTATGTGGCTTGAAATGAGGGAGTAATCTCATCTACAGAGACTGTTACACCAGTCGAACTGTTTAAAGCAAATGGTTGTAACAATATTCCATTTTATGAGACTATGTTAAAGCCAGACCCCATCATCCTTCACGGCCAGACCCTCCTTTTCCCTTTTTTCCCCTTTTCACACAGCCTTTATGATCTAAAAATGTCTTGGTCCAATATATGTGAATTCTATTAGCAGAGACATTCTTTCACTTACATCAAGTTATACTGCGTATAAATGGAGGATAAAAGGATTACCAGATTATAAATCAAAGAGAGTTTCTGGCAGTATAAATCTCAACTATGTCACGCTTTTGCGTTAATGGAATTCCATTGGTCAGTGGGAATTTAAATTCTGCTAGAGACCTTGCTAATTTTTCACAGACTCCTTCAGTAAAATGTGGGATATAAAGGAGTAGATCCGCATATACAGTTTTATCAAGTTTTAAAGATTTTTTATTAACACAGTGACCAATACTGTGGCTTTTGAACACCCATTATAATGCCCCAATTGTACAGTTTACAAGATGACTTGGAGATTACTTGTACTTTAATCTGTCATATATATATATATATATATATATATATATATTCTAATATTGTTAAGCAGAAATCATATAGTATGTGTAATATTGAGGTATATGTTGTGATTTTTGTCAATGGATATGAATCAGATAAGGCAGTCTCTGACTCAGTGACTCTACTGTCATGTCCAAGCTGAGCAAATGATTTACTCAATAATTATGCTAATATTTTCATGGTTGAATTATATATGTTATACACTCATAAATGCAATTATTTTTAACAACTCTGTATATATAGTAATTGGTCTTATTTACGAATATCTATTATTGAGACACAGAGTAGTGTCTGCCTGATTTATTAAAATGGTGCTTGGTATGTTGTAATCCTGTATTGAAATTTATTTTGAAGAGATGAAAATAACCTTTATTTATGGTAGATTAGAAAATTTACTTTTATTTAAATTATTTTAGATATATTACAATGTATGCTAAATATGAATTCACTTCGTAGACCAATATTTCATGCAGATAATGAACAGATTAAAATTGTGGTAGCTGTGTCCTTATGATGCAGATTCAATATGTCTGTCTATGAAAAAGTAGGGCAACAACTGTTAACAGTATTCTTCAATAGAAATTAAAGCAATTGTTTGTTCTGTGCAATCAATAGTAGTTATAAAAAATAAATTAAATTAATTTTAATTTAAATTCTTTTCTAGGATTAAGCACATGATAGGTCACTGTTGGTCTGCAGAGGTCCACACTGTGGTGCCTTTTAGCATAGTCTTGAAATATCTTTGCTCTTATTTTTCCTCAGTTCCTAAGTTCTACAAAGAATGGGCTGGTGCCCTGTGTCTCACAAAGACAAACAATAAATGCTAGATCTTTCAGTGATTAAGAATGGTGTCTCAGATGCACCAAAAAGTCATGCAGGAGAAAATATATCACAGAAAGCAGATGTTTATGGTATCTTTGCCTCTTTGATTACTATTGTTAGATGCACATTTAATTTTTTAGAAATCCCTTAAAAAAACTTAAAAATATATTCTAAGTCTTGATAGAAAGTGTTTAATTTAGATCCTAGGTTGAAAATTGGGTATGAAGTGTTTCAGTAGATGTAATTCTCCTGATTTATTGTTAATCAGTTTCCATGTTTAAAATATTTACAGATCATGGTTTAATGAACTTTAAATAGAATTCTCTAACATGGACTTTTAGGACTAATAAGGAACAAATGGGATATTGAAGCTGCAGAAAGCCACTGGAAGCCCAGATAAAGAACAAGCAGCATCATGGAGTAAAGGCCGGTAAGGAAGGCTGCAGTGCCCGGGAGCCCATGGAAACAGCATGTATTCCACTACATTGCCTAGAAAGCTGCTGGAAAGGAACTGAGTAGTTCCTACAGTGTCATGAAAAGGTAGAGGGGTACAACAGAGTGAAACTCAAAGATGCTTGACTTCAGAATAATGGTTCAATGACGTTTCTCTTGAGAGTGATGCTTTCGTAATTGTATTTTCCTGTTATTCACCTGTTTCTAGGAGAATGGAAATTGCATAGGATTTGACTAACGTCTATACTTTGATGGTACAGCTGGCTAAAGGAACAACATTGACTATGTTATTCAATATTTTAAAGATTTCTACTTCCTTATCAAAAATATAAAAATAGTAATAAATCTGTAGCCAGAGATTTGAAAACTTAGCAAGTACATTATTGCTTGTTTGGTATAGTGATTTATTTATTTATTTATTATTTTTTGTTTGTTTATTTTTATTTATTTATTTTCTGCTGTAAGAATCCACAGAGAGACAGAGGTGGTAGGAAAAATTCTGCCTATTTTGAAGTTTAAATGTATATTTTTATTTTTATCAAACATTTCAGAGAAATCATATTAATGTGATTCATTTAATCAAATGTGATTTTTACTGTAGATATTAGCATAAATGTCTGCCCTAGGTATTTAAGCCTTAACTGGTGCTTCTCATTCTTAGCTACAAATTTACTTCATCAGGAAATTTGAAGATAAGAGTCCTTGGATGAAATCTAAATCAATTGAACAATAATATCTAGGAAGGAGTAGAAAAGTCATTTTGTGGAAGACTTCAAGAGATTAAAAGCAGAGATAAAGTGATGATCAGCAATGTTTCAGGTTGACACTTCACAAAATGGAGTGTGTAACAGACCCACCCGGGAACCACAGTAAAAGGAAGATCTTGAATCATTGTGCCAGAGGTGGATTCCCAGATGATGCACTTCAAACAAGAACCTAGGGTTGATTGATAGGTGATGAATATACCAAACTCTAAATAGTCACAGTGTGGACAAATGAGATCATGGAAGCTGCTGTAGATCAAAGAAGCTTCCAGAGCTTAGGTCAGGGATGGTCTGAATTTTCCTGATTGGTTACTTCAGTTAAGCTACCATGTATAGAGCTTGCAAGGAGGATGCATGAACAACCCCTGGACAGATACAGGATAAGATGTAGGGGACGAAGTGGAGGATAGAACTGAAACATGGGTATTTGGGAACAGATGGAGTCTCTCAACCTTCCTAATGCTGCAAACCTTTAATACAATTCATCATGTTGATTCTTCATCACTGTAATTTTACCATTGCTATGAATCATAATATCAGTATCTGATGTGACCATCCAAAAGAGTTGCAACCTACAGATTGAGAACCACTGAAAAGGCTCTGGATCCAACTTCTGATTTATATAAAAATTTGGAGGTGCAAGGGAACGCTAACATGACTTTTAAAGAGTTGAGGTGAAGTGACGAAGATAAAAAGAGCCCTTGGCTTGATCCAGCACCACAGATCGAAAGAGGAGGCAGAAGGCACATTCCTCTACTAATGCAGGCCCTGTGCTGATCATATAAATGGAAGCGCACATTTATATATACTCATAATAATTTTAATAACATGTAGTATTGATTTATGTGTATCAATCACTAATGAATATTTCTAATTATATATAATTTCACAATGACATAGGATATAGGTGCTGTTGTCACACAATATTGCTAGTAAAAATAGAATTCTTGGAAAAGTATATTTTGCCTAAAATCACAATACTGATAACGAATTTGGAGTTAATGATTCTACTCTCTTTTTCAGAAACACTACATTACTATTTCTTACTTAGCAATATTTAAGTTACCAATTACGTGGTTGCATATTCATTTACATCTTAAATAGTACTTTAGTGAAAAGTAAGCTATTATAATTTGCCTATATTCAGCTGAATGTGTCTAAATGTCAAATACTATTAGTTTGCAAAGTCATATAACCACAGATATTTGAATGGACTTATACACCAATCTGTGTCAAAAAGCATAATACCATAGAGAAGGTGTTCCTCAGCATGAATGCATTGTTTTATGGAATAAAAGACACAGAATAAGATAGTTTTATGGGTAATGCAGTTCAACAGGTCTGCTATTAATGCCCAGGGACTGTGAATTTTAAAAATAATCCATTGTAAGTAACATGGTTACCCAGAAATCCATTTTGGAAAATTAGATAAATGAATTCTAATGAATAATGGACATTTTAAGCAATTTTTTGTCATCGCTATCTAAAAAATGCAATAAACTTCAGAACACTGTGAATATCCTTACTCTAGGGGCTTGAGATTATTTTGTTTTATGCCATGTGTGTCAATTACCTTGAAATAACTGTACATAGCACAAATTCTACCTCCTTAAATCTCATGCCAATGATGAAACCACAAACATATTCCTGTGCTGTTCACACAGCATTCTGGCTCTGCATAACAGGAAAACACGTTTTTAGATTAAAAACATCCCCAGAGAACAATTAAACATGTCAGCACAACTACAACCATTATCATGAAAGCATCCTGGTCAATTCAACTCTTATTAAAATGCAGTTTTATCTTCTAGGCCTCATGCCCTCCACAGGATTTCTTCAGGATTCTGAGCCTTGTCCTGAGACAGCATACTTGAAGGATCTGCATTAGTGATCTGTATTAAAGGGAAAGTCTGTGCTATAGTTTTTTTTGGAGGGGAGGCATATTTGTAAATTCTAATGTTGAAGGGAAGTACATGAGAACAAGGAATCTTAGAACATTCCCCAAACAATGTAAAGTGAAAGGAGAAACTTGTACTCAATAAAAGGTAATATGAATACAGATAGAAACTAGCCTAAGAGCTGAGCAGATGATTCTATTATACATATATACATACATATATATATATATATATGTAAAGCATAAAACTTGAAAATAACCAAAAATCCTACCTCACAGTGACCTTTATATTCAGAACATGAGTAGAATATTCTTCTGAAATATTTATGATTACAAACAAAAAAATCTTGAAGAAATAGATTAAGATTATTATCTTTAGCAGCAATTGTTTTCAAATAGTGTGTATCATTAAAACGAGAAAAAGATAAGTACAGGGAATTCTCATTTAACCATGATTTTGTAAACTTTCCTAAAATATAGAAAGCCAAATAATGTCGAATGTGCAAAACCTAAAAAGGAAGATTACAGGGAGATCAGTGGGTCTTCTCAGGATGATAAATTTATGAAAACATTTATCAACATTGTATCCCTGATAGTTCAGGTCTTCTAGGAAAGAGAAAAAGATTACTATAAAAACTCAAGGGCAGCATGAACTTATTGCTTTCTGATTTTCTTCAAAATCATACTTTTTTGCTGATTATTATAAAAAGTAAGTGTCAATAAGGCAATGTGGCAGAAGTTGATTTCGCTGGGTTGCTAAAATTTGAAAGATGTTTTGTCTCTTAAAGGTTGGCTGAGCATTTAGGAGTACTGGTTTTGGACAGATTGAAAACAAATGTGTTTCAATATGGGACATTTCAGAGCATGTTTTATGTTTTCTTGATCTATGAACAATCGGGCATTTAATGTTTAGCATTGTGCCATTTATTGGGAAGAAGGGAAAATTCAAGCCCATTTTATGAGAAAAAAAGCAAAATGAAAGTTTCTTGAGCCTCTGTTAAATGCAAAGTATTTCAAGCAAACAGGGTTTGGTTGGTCCTTTCACATGTGGACTCTGGATACATTGTTTCTAATGAGGGCTACACAGTGAGAACATGTAATCCTCAGCAGTTTGAGGATGGGAGAATGTGAGGAGCTGGGCAGGGAAGATATTAAATCATGTTTCCTTCTGTCGTGAACAATTATATATTCAGGTTCTAAGTCAATGCTTAATATATCATCAGAGCTATGCATTATAACTCTACTACGGCAGCCACGACCACATTAACATCACTCTGATGTCATATTAGACCCTGGCAAAGAGCCATGTTGAACATGAAGGAAGAGCCATCCTGAGAAGTGTCTCTGGCATATTTTTCCCCAAGTAAATGATTAATATGAAGCCAAACTGAAGAAACAACTCATTTGACAAAGTAGAGGTCATTTTCCAACTGTTACTTCATGGTGTACTCTGGCACCTTGCCAGAGAGACAGAAGGGAAAGCCCTGTAATAAAATACGTTTTAATAAATTATTAATTTTTTCATAGCTAGGCTGAAGATTTAGAATGAGCACGGCATTTTCTAACTAGGCCAGAGGCTTATTGAGGTTAAAACCCTTTCTCTTTTGCCCAACATTGCAAGGTGGATGAGACTTTGCTCTTGCTTATTGGAATGGCAGTGGTCAATCGATATTTAAATCCTGAAAGATCAGCAATAATGGAGGCAGAATGAACAGATCAATATTCAGCCTTTCGTGGACTGTAACTTTTATCTTAGCCTCAATTACTCCCTGGCACAAGGGTTGATGTTGTAATGTCTTGGGTGTTTAGAATATCACTAATTTTAATTTTAAATGGGAAAGAATTCAGTTTGGAATTCCTGTAGACAAGTGTTGATAAAACTATCTCAAAAATATTGTTTAAAATGCTCAGAGAAAGCTTTGGGTAAATTGCAACTCTGAGAAGTATACTGAATGTCTTTTTAAATTGGATGGTATATTATTTTGAATTTCATGAAGAGATGTTTCCTTGTGCTTTCCTTTAGCAATATCATTGCATGCTCACTTCAGAGTTATTTTACTGTTTAAACTTTTAGGATAATAGTTAATTTGAAATCTGATAAAATATTATCATTCAAGAATTTTTTAAACGTACTCAAGTATCACAATTTAATAAATTATGATTTTGCCATTAAGTTTTTTTTCTATGAAGCATTTTGAGGAACCCAAGATTCCAAAAATTATAAAGATCTTTAGAAAGCACAACTTCTATTTATCACCGTTAATATAATATCAATTCTTAAAAAGGAACTGATTTCCCCAAAACTCATCTTTAATCTATGACAAAGGACAATCAGAAAAACATCTTTCAGTAGTTATAGATTAGAATATTTCCTATGAAACAGCATCAACAGCAATATGTCTTTGCAGGACTTTGAGAGAAAGAGAGAGAGAGAGAGAGAGAGAGAGAGAGAGAGAGAGAGTTGTCTTCAAATTCAGAGAAAGAATGAGATGAGACTTTCATTTGAAATAAAGTGCCATTGCGTACTGCTTAAAAGATGGCAAAATATATATTAAAGAAACTCATTATATGAGGAATTTCAAATGAAAATCAAAAGGTAAAAAAAGAAAGAAATTAAAATTTGCAAAACAACTACAGTGCTCATCTTCCATCCAACTCCATTAATTAAAAGATGCTTATCTATATGAACCCCCAATGTTAGAGAACTAAGCCTGAGTAATGGAATATTGTGCTACCCTCTGTCACAACCCCCCTTCCTCCCTGCGTCTATTTCCCCTGCCTCCTCTTCCTCTTCCAACTCCAAACCCCATCACAGAATTACAATATTGCAGAATAGCAGTGATAAAAATACATCAGACAATAGAAAAAAATCATTACCCTTGATTCTTGTTGAGGCACATGGAAAAAGGTCCAGTCATATAGAAGGAAAGAAAATCTTATTTGTCTGTGTAATGTCCTGAAAGCCTAGCCCTGATATAAGGAAATGAATAAAAACCTGAGAGCCTATACCATCAATCTTGCCTTCTGTGTGTAGAGGAACACGTAAACATGCTCAGACTCTACTTGCTGGTTTTGTGTGTCACCTTGACACAAGCCAGTGTCATCAGAGGAAGGAGCCTCAGCTGAGGAAATGCCTCCATGCGATCCAGCTGTAAGGCATTTTCTCATTTAGTGATCAATGGGGGAGGGTCCTTCCCATGGTAGGTGGTGCCATACCTGGGGTGCTGGTCCTGGGTTCTATGAGAAAGTGGGATAAGGAAACCATAGGAAGCAAACCAGTAAGCAGCTGCCCTCCATGGTCTCTGCATTAGCTCCTGCCTCCAGGATCCTGCCATGTTTGAGTCCCTGCCCTGACTTCCTTCAGTGATGAATAACAATGCTGAAGTGTAAGTCTAATAAACATTTTCCTGCCCAACTTACTTTTTGGTCATAGAGTTTTGTCGCAGCAATCGAAACCCTAACTAAGACAGACTGGTCCCTAGTGTGGTATATTGCTGTGACAGACCTGACCATGTTTTTGTTTAGAGTAATATATGGACTTTGGGAGTTTGGGTTAAGAAAGCAGTGGAATACTTTAAGCACTGCTTAATGGGCCATACTAGTAGGAGTATGGAAAACAGTGGTGCTGACTGTGATTTGATGAACTGTGGGGATCAAGAGGTTTCAGAGGAGAAGAATGTTAATATGTGGCCTAGAGACTGCTCTTGCAATATTTTGGTGAAGAAAGTAGCTGCTTCTTGTCCTGGTCCAAAGTGTCTGCCTAAAGCTAAAGAGATGAGTTTTGGATTAATCTATTGGCAGAAGGAATCTCAAAACAGCCTAGTTTCGACTCTGTCATGTGGATATTAGTGGTAATTCTAATGAAGATTTATAATGAAAAGGAGCAAGCTGAGCAGGGTAAATTACAAAATGTAAATTTTGAGGAGAAAAAGCACACCAGTAAGTGGATTAAGAAATGGAATATAGGAAGTAGTGACCTCAGGGCAAGATACCACTCAGCTAAATTTCCAACTTGTGAAAAGAAAATAAAGAAAAGCTTAGAACCTGGTGTGGTGGGGCAAACATTTAATCCCAGCACTAGAAAGGCAAAGGGTTGCAGATCTCTGAGTTTGAGGCCAGCCTGGGCTACAGAGCAAGTTTCAGGACAGCCAAGCTTAGGCACTGAAAGACAGACAGCTGGTGAAGATGTACTTGAACAAGCAGGCCCTGTTCCAGCCCCAGTAAGCAGCAGAACTTGGCAGCTTTGGCCACATGGTTCTGGCTTTAGAGTTAAGGATAGACAAAAATGATTGTGGAGTTTTCCTCCATGCCTAAAGAAAGCCAATGAAGCCAAGCATGTGTCATGGGTGTCCCTGAATGGAGGTCTAGTAGAGAGGCCATTGAAAGAAGCTTTGAAATTGAAGCTTGGATTGTCTTGGGGAACCCAAGATGTTAGAGATGCCAGAATTGTATGATATCTGCAAAGGAGAACTGCTAACAGGAAGCAAAAACAGTCCAAGAGAAAGAAGTGTATTGCAGTCAACAAAGCTGAAAGAAGTGGAGATCTGGAGAACAATTTGACATCAGAATGAAGATGCAGAGTTTGGAGTTTGTCCAGCTGGTTTTCGGTCTTGCTGTGATCTGATATTTCCTCACTATGCTCCCTTCCCTATATCTTAGAATTGTAATGTATATCTTGTGCCATTATATGTTGGAAGTACGTGATCTGTTTTTTATTTTTATTTTATAGGTGGTTACAGTTAAGAGATTGCATGAATCTCAGAAGACACTTTGAACTTTGGACTTTTAAGCATTGTTGAGACTGTTATAGACTGTGGGGATTTTTGAAATTGGATTAAATGCATTTTTAATTATGATATTATTATAAGCTTTTGGGTACCAGGGAGTGAAAAGTGGTAGTTTAAATGTACTGGGCCCCCATAATCTCACAGGGAGTGGCACTATTATGGGGTACGGCTTTGTTGGAGTGAGTATGGCCTTGTTGGAGGAAATGTGTCACTGTGGTAGCAGGCTTTGATTTTTTCCTATGCTCAGGTACCATCCAATGTCTCAGTCAGCTTCCTTTTGCCTGTAAGTTGTAGGACTCTCAGTTCCAGCACCACATCTAGTCGGCTTGCATGCTGCCATGCTCCCCACCATGATGATAATGGACTGTGAATCTCTGAAGCTGTAAGTGAGCCACTTTCAATTAAATGTTTTCCTTTATAAGAGTTGCTTCCAGTCATGATGTTTCTTCAAAGCAATAAAATCCCTAACTAAGACAAAGAGATACCAGTGTCGTAGGATATTGCTTTAACAGACTATGTTTTGGGAAGGATTGTGGAAGGACTTTGAAACTTTGGACTAGAAGAATCATTGAGTGTTAAGATCTCTGTGGGATGTTCTGTTGGATCTTGGAAATAATGTTGAGAGCAGTGCAGAAAAAGGAGGCCTGGCTTGTGAAATTATGGAGGGAAAAATTAAAGACTCTATCAAGGCCACTTGCTATTTTACTTTACAATTCTGTGGTTCTGTTTAGCTGGGGCTAAAGAATCAGCTGTGATTATCAAGATACCAGAACTTCTAAAGTGAAACATTTACATTACTGGGACAACTGATGCTTGATATCTGGAGTTAAGAAATTAGCAGGCCGGATGGTAGTGGTGCATGGCTGGGCGGTGGTGGCGCATGCCTTTAATCCCAGCACTTGGGAGACAGAGCCAGGTAGATCTCTGTGAGTTCGAGGCCAGCCTGGGCTACCAAGTGAGTTCCAGGAAAGGCGCAAAGCTACACAGGGAAACCCTGTCTCGAAAAATCAAAAAAAAAAAAAAAATAGCAGCAATTAAGAAGAAACCAGCATCGTTGAGGTGAATCTTCCTGGGAAGTATTTGCTGAGAGCATTGAGAAGCCATATTCCAGAGGCAGCCAAGGCTGTACCTCCTGCTGGCTGACTTGGTGATGTGTAAGCATCTCCCAGGTTTTGTATGCATGAAGGAGAGCAACTGTGGCTTCGCACTGTGAGAGGCCAAGAGAGGTCATTAGTAAAGGTGCAGCCTCAATAGCAGTTGAAAGCCCAGAAGTGAAGGGGTCATGCAAAGAAGTTGAGGATTGGCACCATGAAGAAAGCCTATGAGAGGCTATTGGTAAAAGTGTAGCCCAGTTGCTGCAGAAGATCCCAGGAGTTTGGAGATACCAGTACCATGGCATGACCACCAAGAACAGCAGCAGCAGTAGAATTGAGGAAGCAGGATCCTAGAAGACAAACTGTGGTGCAGGGGCCAGAGCTGGAGATGGGGCCATAGTCCTTTGTATAGTCCAGAAGATCATGAGTGAATCCCTGATTAATAGAACATTTAGTTCCTTATCCTGTAGGAGTTTGGTTTTGCTTGGTTCAGATTATAATGGTCCCCTGGTTCTTCTCTTTTGAAGAAGGTATTTATATTGACTTTTAAAGGAGCCCACAGATGAAAGACTTGAATGTAGAAGAACAGTCTTGTTAAATAAGAAACACAGAACCAATGCAGAGATGAAAGCCTGAGATGTCAGAGCTAAGAGCCTTACCCTTCACTGCTGCAGCTATCCTCTTCAGCTAAGAGAGCTGCTTCCTGTCTGTTTGTCTTTTCTATAGACTTTCTATTATGCCTTCTCATTGGTTGTAAACCCAACCACCTGACCTCCTTGTCACTGCCTGTCTGTACAGACCTCCAGGTCTTCTATGGTTGGTATTGAGATTAAAGGCGTGTGTCTCCATGCTGGCTGTATCCTTGAACACACAGAGATCCACCTAGCTCTGCCTCCCAAGAGCTGGGATTAAAGGTGTGCACCACCACCGCCCAGTTTCTGCTATGGCTTGCTCTTAGCTCTGACCCCCAGGCAACTTTATTTATTGACATACAAATAAAATCACATTTCAATACAATTAAAATATCACCATGCTTGAACTTTTGAAGAGACTGGATATTTTAAAGAGAATTAAGTTTTAAAGGTCAAATTTGTAAAGACTATGGAACTTTTAAAATTATTTATGATTTTAATGTAATATCGAGGGTATGAATAAGAACACAAGGGATGTGACTTAATAGTGATGTGTTTGTGTGTCAAGTTGACAAAGGGTCAGTTGTGGTGGCTGGTTTTGTGTGTCAACTTGCCGCAGGCTAGAGTCATTAGAGGAAGGAACCTCAGCTGATGCCTTGATGAGATCCAGCTGTAAGGTATTTTCTCAATTAGTGATGCCATCCCTGGGCTGCTGGTCCTGGGTTCTATAAGAAGATGGGATGAGCAAGCTGTGGGAAGCAAGCGAGTGGGCAGCACCCCTCCACGGCTTCTATATCATTTCCTGCCTCCAGGTTCCTAACCTGTTTGAGTTCTTGCCCTGACTTACATCGGTGATGAACAGCAATGCTGAAGTGCAAGCTTACTTAAGCCCTTTTCTCCCCAACTTGCCTTTTTGGTTATGGCGTTTCATTGCAGCAATAGAAACCCTAACTAAGACACAGACCCAACAGAGTATGGTGAAATCTCACAGAGGAATAAGGTGAAAAATGGGCAACTGTATGAATGGCAATTAAACTGTATGAACTGTAATTAAACACACACACACACACACACACACACACACACACACACACACACACTGAGTTTACTACGAAAACAAAACAAGGGTTTGAAAAGTGAGCTGGCAAATGGATATCTACACAAACCCATGCTTACACACTGAGTCGTTCAAGAAAAAGAAATTTTCAAGAATACAGAAAACAGCTTTAGAATTTAAGTAATGCTGCATTTTCCATAAACAGAGCTCCTTTTATTTGCATTATGAATTAATCTTGAATGAAAGGAAAAAAAAAATAAGTCTCCCCAGTGGAGTTTGAAGTGCCCCTCCCCCCTTTTCTTCTAATAAAACTGAAAGAAAAACCCTTGGGACATTGAATTATATACACAAGAAGAAAAAAAGGAGGAAGAGGAGGAGAAGGAGGAGGGGGGAGGAGGAAGAGGAGGAGGAAGAAGAAGGAAAAGGAGGAGGAGGAGGAGGAGGAAAGACAGGGACAGGAGTAGTGGTAAAAAAAGACAAAAATGTATCAAATTGAACAATTAAAAAAAGTAATATCAACATTGTAAACAGACACTTTACAGAACTGTAGAAAAAATTTGTGATGTTTGAGTCTGACAAGGCATTAATAGCCAGAATGGATATGGCAACTCCAACACTCAGTAGCAAACAATAAAAGAAAATATTAAAATACTATAAACAACAAGTGCTGGCTAGTTTATGGCAGACATAAAACATTTTCATACTAAATCAAATTGAGTGTAAGGAGTTTAAGATAATATTGGCAGAATATAAAAAAGAAAAACAAAAAGGAAGAGGTACCCTATTACCTGGATTTACTACTCTGGTTGCATAACCCAGAATGGTTGGGGTGCATAAACAATTCCATTGCATTGCAGCCCCATGTATAATAGGCAAGAAATAGAAACAAACTATCAAGATATAAGTGAATAAAGAAAGTGAAATACCTATACATAATATTCAGCACAAAAAATAACAGAATTTAAAGTCATTTAAAATGCCAGTAATAAGAAATACGTGATGAGCCATTGGGGGAAACCAATAAAAAACACTTTCCTATGTTGAATTTAACAGACAAGGTTTAATGTGGGTATTTGAATAATATCTCATAAGGTACATATGATACTTAGATTAATGGAAGCTAGATCCTGTAAGCAGAGAAAGACACCATAGTAGAAGACAATGAAAAATTTAAAACAAATAAATACTACAATATCTGAAATAAAAGTACATATTGGAATGCTATTCAACCTTTAAAAACAGTGACCACTCAGAGAAACAAATCTTACTTATATGTGTAACTTAAAGAGATTGACCTTATAAACCTGAAAAAAATAAGTTGGTGAAAATCAGAGACAGCCGGGCGGTGTGATGGCGCACACCTTTAATCCCAGCAGAACTTTGTGAGTTCGAGGCCAGTCTGGGCTACAGAGTGAGTTCCAGGAAAGGCACAAAGCTACATAGAGAAACCCTGTCACACACACAAAAAAAAAAGAAAGAAAGAAAGAAAAAGAAAGAAAGACATGCAGACAGACAGAAAGAAAGAAAGAAACAAACAAAGAAACAAACAAAGAAAGAAACAAAGAAAGAAAAGGAAAAGAAAATCAGAGACTGGTGGTAGATGTGAACAAGAAAAAGAATGACTTTGATCAAAGACTGCAAAGTTCTGATTAGATGGGAGGAAAAGCTTCTGGTCACTATATGAACAGCAGTTGACTATCCTGGATAGCAAAGTTTTGCATATTTCAAGTATTCTGAAAGAATGAATTTTGCAATTTCTCATTAAGAGAAATGATTTGACAAGCTCTAGAATCACCTTGGTAAAAAGCTTCTGGTCATACATATAGGGATGATCTAGACTAGGTAGTCCCTGGTCATACTCTGCATGCTTATCTTGATTAGATTAATTAGGTGGGAAGTCTCACTCTACAACTGGCAACAGCAGTTCCTAGACCAATTCTTAAATAGCATGCAAAGGAGAAATTAGCTGGGAACCTGCAAATGTGGATATAACAGTAGTAGACAGCCACCTTGACTTCTTCTGACTGATGATCTATGCAATTGAAATGTGAGTCAAAATAACTCTCTCTCCCTTTCCTTAACTAGCTGCTCTCACATATTTTGTGTCCATACGAGAAAAATACGTATTACATTTTTATAATGAGATTCTTTACTAACCCCACACAGCATACATGTATGTAACTATCACATTGTATCAGTACTCAATAAAATAAAATGAAGAAATAAATTTAAAATATGTTTCGAGGCTGTAGCAGGCTTTCTTTTGGAAAACCAACCAGCTCCCAAATCATGACACAGAGAGTTGTTATTAGTTATGAATGCTCTGCTTTATCTTAGCCCTTGTTTTAATCTGTTTCTCTTTATCTATATTTTGCCTCAGGGTCTTTTGACCTTTCTTTCATTCTGTATATCTTACTTTCCTGTTTCCTCCATGTCTGGATGGTTTGTGACTGCCTGGCTTCTGGCCCAGGGCATCTCCTTCTCTTTCTTACTTCTTCTCTCTTCTCTCTCATTCTCCTATCAAGCCTAGATTCTTCCTACTTATAATCTCTGCCTGTCAGCCCTGCCTATCCCTCTACTGCCTAGCTATTGGCTGTATAGCTTTTTATTAGACCAATCAGGTGCTTTAGGCAGGCAAGGTGAAACAGTAACACATCTTTACATAATTAAACAAATGTAACATAAACAAAAGCAACACATCTTTACATAGTTAAAGTAATATTCCACAGCACAAGGCTCACTAATAGAATACAGAATGAAGAGACAAAGGCTATAAAGTTGAGGATATGATGGGATGACTATACAGCATGATCAACATATAATTCAAATGGAAATCAAATGTACAAAGTTCTAGGGATCTGTGGAATAATACGAAGAGATCTATCATGATTTTATTGTAGTTGTTGAAGGACGAATGTTGCACTTAGTATATTTGAGGAAACAGCAGTTGAAGACACTCTCATTTGACCAACTACATTCATTTTATAGTTAACCAACAATAACCTCTTACCTCATCTTAAAAATGTTGAATAATAGCTCTGAAACATAATGGCTGAATTGAATAAAGTTAAAATGGAAAAAGCAAAAATCTACAATACATGAGGGGTTAAAAAGTTTTCATTTCACAAAGAGGAACTGTAAAATCAACAAGAAAGTTTGTGATTTTTAAGTCCATTACAGAGCTTAGAAAGAGTACATGGGACCTGATCTTACCTTAGTTCTTCATCCAAGAAGCTGAAGTAAGAGTGAAATTCTCTGGGGAGATACTGAAGTAACATGAAACACATCCATCTCCCTTTTTAACCTGCTTCACAAGAACTCTAGGAAAGGACATAAACCCTGTTCTTTTGTGAAATGTGCTTTGCATGTTTTGTGAATAATTATAACGCCATTTTCTGAGATTTGAAGAAATATATTTTCCACTTTTGAAATATTTTACCTCATAATATATAGAATTCAAAGTTCTTCAGAATAATTGAATTAACATGTATACTTCGTTTTTATTGCAGGTGTTTTGACAAGCAAATAGCAATAAAGTTGTCCTGGTCTCACACATAGACTGATTAAAAACCACCAGTCTCTGCAGAAACTGCCTTCTCCAGTTGGCTTAGCAAAAGTAAGACTAGAAATACAGTTTGTGATAGAAAAGTGGTTGTACATAGTCCTTCAGGATAAAATCTGTGACTACTCCATCTGTTTGGCTGGTGTCAGCAAGATATACTTCAACCATTCATCTAAACCTCTTGATTTTATCTTCATCTTGGCTTTCAGTCTTTAGACAAGTGTTCCATTTTGATGTGCAGAAGAGTTCAAATCACATCAGCGCTTTAGACAGGTGGGGGGTAGAAACCTGAATAACACACCCCAGAACTATTCTTATTAAGAGGGGTATCTGCTGTGGATCCTTTACCATGTCTCATTTTCACACTAATCTAATCCAGATAAAAGAAAAAAAAAGCTATATCAATATCACAGTTTTGGAGAACTATACCAAAATCAAACAAATATTCATTGGAAGATTTGATGTTTTCTGTTTCCTACCAAATAAACCATTTGGATTCTGTGAGTGATGTCTTCCCTCCACACACTCCTTTGAGTTACATTTCATCGTTAATTGTTTTCAACAACCTTTCTATGTACCAATTAAAAGGACATTGACATGTGGAAGTGAATGTCTGTAACTACTGGGATTTTTTT